>BGNK01002834.1:5156-86385 GCA_003297005.1 Symbiodinium sp. clade A Y106
GCTGGGAACGCCAGACGCCTGACCATATATACTCAAGGGGGGACGGGGGGACCGGGAGACCTTGATCTTCTGCAAGTCGGCCTCGCGCGGTGGAGCTCGGCGAGGGCCTTCGTCAGCGGGCTTCTCCTCACGTGAGTTGGCTCGATCTAGAAACAGCCAGGGCACAGCTCAAGCAAGCACAGCCTCAAGAAAAAAGCTTCATCGAGAAATCGCGGGTACTGCCACCCTGGCCACCTGAATTTCCTAATTGTGGCGCCACACCCACACCACAGAATCACAGAATTTGGGCTTGGGGAGCAGGTGGAAAAGGTGAGTTTCTTTCAAACCTTTCGCCCAAACGCCGGAAACTGGGGGACTGGATTCATTGAATTGACGCCCAGATTCACCTTCTGGAGCTCTTATGCAAGACCGGTGTGTACAGAAGAGGATCGGGGTTCTTGGAGCTCGGCCATGAGTTTGAACACCTCCAAGGAAACCCGCCACGGTCAGTGGCCCTCTTACGTGATAAGTGTCCTCTCGGCGAGAATCAGAACGGCGAAATCCGCCATCCTCCTTGTAGAAAATGTCAGGTCTCAGCCCAAAGCTTCTTGCTCTCCTTTCCCAGACCTATCCAATGGTCCTCACGCTTTCTCGGAGCGTCGTCCTTGGCACGGGATGGCACGGAATGGACTCGCCCAAGAGTTCGGTGGACTGAGGGCTCCCACGCGCCGCCAGCTGTCGGCGTTCTCGCTGCGGCCTCCAGCCGGTCGGCGCCAGCTCCCTGCCCGGACTCGCTGCTTGGCCCGCTTCAGATGCTCCACTGGGTTCGATGAAGCTTCGCATCCCCCGCTGCACTTGGATCTTAGTCACTTACTTTTGTTGTTGTTTCGCAGAGGTACCGAGGGGCGGCGATTTTCAGTCGGGATCTGATGCAGTCAAATCATGAAAGCCGGATACCGGACAGGCAGCCAGCTTGTTGCTTGATCGGAGTTAGGACTTTTTGTCAAATCGATGTAGCATATGTAGCCGAAGGTCACAAGCGAGAGGGAGGGGAATGCTGTTTTCGTGATCCGAATCAGCACAATCGTTTTGAAGCCGATGACGCAGAGAACGAAAGCCTTCGGCTTGAACACAATAGCGGCAGACTTTATTTTTTCTCACCGGGAACCGGGATATCCTTTGCCGCACTGCTTTATAATTTAACCCCAGACCGATATCACCGGCAGGCTTTGGCTCCAAAGCCGCCTACGAAAGCTCGAACCCTTCCCACAACTCCAGTTCCTCAACCCCATATACAACACCCCATGTGCGCCGTCGCAGCTGAGGGTGACTCCAGTTCCGCTTACCTGCATCATCATCGCCGCCACGGCCGCCGCCACTGCCCTTTCCGCCTGGAAACACAGTACAATCGATTTACATCTTGGTGTCCCAATTAGCAGTTGTGCAAGGCTTTGGCCCCAGAATCCGCGAGATCAGATCAACGAAGCTCAATGGTGGCGACCGGGCCGCGGCCTGCACCGGCTCTTGGCTCCTCCCGCTCCTCACGGCCCTCACCCTTGCGTGAAGGTCGCCACGGGCCTGACCAAGCGCTGCATCAAGAGCACATTTTCAGGAATCATGACTCTATGGTCTCTCTCTTTTCGCCGTCTCCGCCTGGGTTTTCTCCCTCACGGCCTTCGCCCTTGGAGCGGGAGGGTCGCCACGGCTCCTTGCCTGGTTCAATGTCGGGCTTTGGAGACTGCTTCAAGTGACCCTGCAAGCTTGAGTCGCAGATCCAAGCCTTTGTGGCTTCAATCGAATTTTGGTACACTGCAATCGAATTACTTCTCCCGGTCATGTCAACAATCCAGAATCCAAAGCGACAGGTGTGCTAGAAAGCATCAGCTGAGGTCGCGTACGTTCGACTGCAGCATCTCCCCTGGCATCTCCCCGAGGTTCCTTGGCAAGAAGCATGAGGATCTGCTACAATCTTGCAGGGTTTGGTAAATCAGGTGCTCCACGATCTTCCAAAAGAGACGCAGCTGGACATGCGACAAGGAGCAGCCTCAACGTTCCGAGGGTCGGGCATCTGCATTTGGCCGGCGCCAATTGTCCTCGTCGGCACGGCTTTGCGGATTCCTGCGGTGCTAGAGCAAACGCAGACGTGCAGATTGTCTCAATCTCCCGTGTCTCTGTTTTCCTTGGTCCGCAACTCCTACGACACATGCACGGCATGCCTTCCGCCAGCATTGCCACCAGCTGGTCGGCGCGGGCCGTCCTGCAACAGCTACGCTGCCCGGAAACGGAGAAACCAGCGATGGATAGCGATGGTACTGCCTTCTGAATGGTAATCAGCAAGTACCTAAGAACCCGAGCCTCGGCTGGCTCTCCTCGCTTGCGCCAATCGTCACGGGAACTGAACAGGTGCAATTTTGTTGGTTTGTGCTTCCTGCATTGTTTGGTCGAGCCCACTAAGCCACTAGGCTTAGACCCACATGCTCGACGAGGCAGGGTTTGGAGTTCAGGGACAGAGGAGGCTTGGAAATGTGAAGAAGACTCGACGAGTCATCTGCCAAGGGGTGCAAGACAAGCGTAGAAAGATCACTTCAGTGGCCGGCTCAGCTTGTCATGACAGATACAGTGGAACTTTGGATGGTTTACAGAAGCGGCTTTACCGCCAGCGACGAGCGCAAGGTGCAAGCTGTAGGCCTGCTAACCTCGCCACCTCCTCCCGCTCCGGGTCGTCGCCAGCTGTCGCCTACGGCTCACCCATGCTCACCCCACACAAGGGCTCCAGGGGCATGCATGGGCAAGCCCGGGAGGCAACAAGCTAGTACTTCAAACATCTCACATGACATGCTCTGCACTCTCCACTCTTCACACGTTATCCCTTGCAGCCCTTGCACACTCGTGTATGCACTGCCTTTTTGCGTTTGTGCTCATACATTCATCCGATGTGGCATCCTGCGGCTGTTATTTGGATGGAAGCCTTGATTTCTGCGATCCTCATAGCAGGCTCATTTCGGAGCCTTGAAGACAATAAAGCGCACGGCCGACACCTCTCCGTCCAATTCCACTCTGCTTTGGAGAGCCCAAAGCACGTCGGCATCGGCGTCCCCGTCAAGGATGCGCTGGTTGACCCGGAAGATCGACTTCATGATGCGGTTCACAGATTCCGGTCCCACACCTTGAATGGCAAACGCCCCGCTCTCTTCAACTCTAATTTGAAGGGCACTGGAAGCCTTTCCTGTCGTGTCGCTACTGGGTGCCTTCAAAAAGCTCTCCTCGTCCTGGTCCTGACTCAGAGCCGCCAGAGCCGCCTCCGGCAATTTCACGGGAGCCACGTGTAAACGCATCCGCGTGACTTGAGTGACTGGATCTGACAGCAGGTCCGGACGCAGCGCTATTCCTGCGCCGAGTCGTCTGAAGGTTCCGGATATCCATTCGTTTANAGCCACGTGTAAACGCATCCGCGTGACTTGAGTGACTGGATCTGACAGCAGGTCCGGACGCAGCGCTATTCCTGCGCCGAGTCGTCTGAAGGTTCCGGATATCCATTCGTTTAGGAGCCACGCGACCTCCATAGCATTGTAGACACTCTTTGCTCCCAGACAGTCCATCTCGACTTCCCCTTCTTTCGAGAGAATAGAACTGGCTGCTTTCGCCAGAGGCAACCACTTGACATTTCTCCTAATGGCTATACTCTTCCCAGTTTTGCTGTACACAGGGTACCTGGCCACGAAGTTTTCTGCATCTTCCGCGGCTTCCTCGCTGATATCCATGGCTTCCTCAACCTCTCCTGCCACAGCACGGCGCGGAGCTGTTCTAGCCTCGGCATGACGGGCTTTGGTCTAAGGTCTGACTGACATGCGACCGCATGAGATAGCCCAACAAGGCGAAACAAGCATGGACCAATGTAAGGTCCAGAAACAGAAGGCATGTGGCACGGCAGCCGGTCACCGACTGTAAAGACTAGCCCAAAGCTGCCTCGCAAGGGTGCCAATGTGTTGGGATGGGTGTACCAGGGTACGACGTCTCACGAGGCTTCTCTCGCAACCTACTCTTCGCTCGTAACTTGCGGGGCCTCGTTGCGAGACCACTAACTTCAATGCCAGCACCACGATCACGCCGAGCCAGGCTTTTCCTCTGCAGCATATCAAGTTATTGCTGTCTAATTCCTTCGAGTTTTCCAGGTGTTATAGCGTGTGTGCCCCCAGCCCCCCCCCCCCCCGAAACACAGGGAACCGTCGACACGTGACCTGTATGACAACCTGTGCATCTTGGAGTAGTGTACATGCAGTCCCGCTGTTGTCACAGCAGTGACATTCGCCAGTGAGATGTCTAACATTGGCCCAGGACGTGGAGCGGTGTTCGAGGGTTGGTCTTTTTCGCCTGAGCCTGCCGATACAGTGAAGCAGCGATAATGGAAACCTCGAGACAACAAGCCCTGACTGAACGCTCAGATCTGCAGCAAAGCACTGACTCATGACTCGCATGTGGAAACCATCCGACAGTAGGACCAGTTTCAGCCAAGCCTCGAACTGGACTTCTCTCGACCATGTTGAGGAAACTGCTATTCCTTCCTTGACTCCTTGAATAATGCTAAATGCCTGCGGGAGGATTGAGTGATGCACAGCCGAACGTTCCACGAGCAAGGGATGAGGAATCAGGTGCTCTACCCAGATCCCTGTGTCAACATGGCAGGGTCTGTCGGCAGCTTGAGCATCCGGAGAAACACCCGCAGCAGGTGTTTGGGACAAGCACTCTCCCGACCTCCAGCAGCACCTCCTCCACCGCCGCCGCCTGCGCGTCGGTTTGCCGCCGCGGCCTGGACCAAACCAGGACAGCATGAGCTCGGCAACCCACGCATTCAAACTTCATGACGCGAACTCCTTTTAAATTTTAGACGTGTTGAAAGTGCCTCGCGCTCTTTGGCCTCCCTCTCTTCAATCTCGCGCTCCTTGCAGATGGTTCGATACGAAGAATAACTCCCCTCCAGGACAGAAAGCAGCTTCGATTGCACTCTCTGCCGACTGGACCTCCGCGTGTTCGATTTGCACTCGCGATTCAAGCCCAAGGCCAACTGAACATGCATCATCAATCTGGGCTTGCTGGCACGCTCTCGACGCTTTTCTTCTGCTCGCTCACGACCTCAATTCACGAAAACTTAGCTTGCCTGCTAGCACCCACAAACGATTTGAGCACATTTGAGCACCAACTTCCAATCGACAAGAGCTTGAACAGTGCTTGAACCATCCTGCGGCGGCCAGAATCTCTGAACTAGGTTGCGCACGTTCCTCGTCCTCTTTTCGGCGAGCTTCCTGCCAGCTGTCCGACACTTTCACGGCCAGTCTCTGCTCCAAGCTAAGTTGCCCAAACCTTTGTGACAAATTCTGAGCTAATCGGAACATAGTTCTAGGCACTCACAACTGCTCAAATCTAACTCCGCCATTCGAAACCACATCTCAGGCAATTCCAAGCGGCCCCGGGGCCCTAAAGCTGTCCTCGACAGCACGCTTCTCCTCTCTCTCGCGCTTCTGGCGCTCCTGACCTGAGCTCGGAGAGCGCAAAGCCAAGCTGCGGACTGTGTGAAATGCGGAGGCACTGCAGAGGCACTGCATCACTGCAGCTTCTTGTGGACCGTTTCGACTCCGATGGTTCTGTCGGCAAACGAGCTTAAGAACGTCCTGATGGCTCCGCCAGTGAAGCTTGGAGAGGGCAAAGCCAAAGTGTCTCCGAGCAGTGGAGCAGGTGCGTGAAAGCTGCAGGCTGCGGGTCTCTGACAAGCCTCCACCGTAGCCAGGTTTTTCCTAACTTGATGGAAGAAGGCTCGAGGTCCTTTCTCACGTTCTCGATGGCTTCCGTTGAATGCTATGCTCGAGCTCCCAACTCGCCGTTCCAGTGGATGGCACAATGTTCCACTCCGTGTTCACAGAAATCTTGCTCTTGCTGACCATGCGAACTGTGTCGCGCATGTTAGAACTCCATGCCCCAAACACCTGCTTCGGCAAGCTCGGCGTCAGTTGCAGGAGCCTGCTGCATAGCTGCTCCATGGACAACATCAAGAGTGCTGTTAGTGCTTTCGGTGCGTATGTCAGTATCTATTATGCCCCTTCATCGTCGTCTATCCAGAATTATTCTGATACAGGCTTACCCAGCACAGACCAAGTGAGTGCGCCTCCTGATCCCCAGCCCGCTGCTTCCACTTGCGGCGGGCCTCCTTCTCCTTGGAGAAGAGCTCCTGAATCGCTGCCAACAGCAACAACAAATGAGAAAGAACAAAGCTCCCACGGATGCCCAGGCGACTGTCTGCTCTCACTGCCCTCCTGCAGTCTTGTTGCTTCCGACTTGGCGAAGTCCAAGGAATCACAAAGGAGGATGTTGTCGAAAACGGAGCCCTCGTGAACCGTCCTTGTCTATGTAGCCCCTTGTCCTTTACAATTCTCTATCCTCGAACAGATGTACCACCGATCCGATGGCATACGGCGGACAAGGGCAGTCAAATGAGATCTAGAGATGTGGATTTGGGAAACATCGCCCTTTGGTCCAAGCTTCCACAGGTCAAAGCCAACCGCCCCAAGGTCTGTGTAGGAGTACACTTCCTCCTCCTTGGATGCCCGAGCTACCAGCTGAAGACGAAACCAAGGGAGTAGAGCATAAAAGCACTGCGGAGCAGGCAACATCCTCCAGGTAGCAAGTAATCAGCCAACACCTAGAAAGCCGCGCGTCCTCTTCTCAAGCCTAACCTCTTACTCGAGAAATCCGGATTTTTAAGCAATCCTGGGTCCAAGGCTTCTTTCCTGTCCGAGGGTCGTACTCAGGGTTTCCACGCTGCCGAGGCCTCACAAGTCTCAGGTCTCTAGGGTTGGGAAGTGGCCAAACCCATAAGATGACCTGCGTCCAATTCCGGTGTTGCGCTTTTACATCAACTGCATTCCGCCTTTTCATGGTGGGGAGTCCCGGCCACATGCTATCCTTCGGCTGTGCCACGTGGCCTCCACTGACCACGAAAAGATGGATTGTCCACCTGAGCCGATGCCCAATGGCTTCACGCAGTGAAGTGACGTGCTGCACAGTGCAGCACAATCTGCAGCCAACTTCTGCCGAGGCACCATAGCAGGAAACCATGGCCCCTGATAAAGTGGGTTGTCGATGAAGGGCGGCTCGAACAGCCCGTCCTGGCCAGAACGAGGGAAGAGCACTAGAGGAAAGGCCTGGCAAGATCAAGAAGCAACTCTCACCCGTTGACACGATGGTGTGCAGGGCGAGGCAAAAATGAATTTGCTCCGTTTAAGTCTTCATCAGTTTTAAGGAATGTTCATGATTTCATTGAAAGCGCATCCATAGAAGGACCCCGCCAGGCCAACACACGGTTTTGGCTGTGCAGACCGGGGCAGAAGGCTGTTTCTTCGTTTTCGTTTCACCTCTGCATTTATGGGACGCGCCTCTTGAGGCACGGATACCTGCACAGGAACAGAACAGGAACAGGCTTTCGGCGTCAGAACTTTTTTAATAGCTAATCTTTAAAAATGGTGCCAAGAATAGCCCACTGGGCTTCATGATGCTTCAGGGGCAAGGGCAGGGGCTCGAACTGCAGGGCCAAGTTCAGATATCACAGAAGGCTCGCACTTAGACTACTACATTCTAAGATTCCACATTTCCTGCACTTTTTTTTTGCCGGGAGCACCACCTGGCGGGCCTGGCGTGCCTTCTGCGCCCCATAAAAAAACGTGTTTTACGCACTGTCACGCAACTGTTGCGGCCTCCTCGTCGTCCCATTCCAAAGGCTTCCATGCCGTGCTGTCCCGCACGCGCTGCTCCTCCACCCAGCTTTCTGGTTTCTGTACATCCTCGGATCTCAGGGAACAACACAGGGGAAGAGCAGAAATCTTGGACCCGTTTCTAGGCCTGTTTCCCTCCAAAACACATCGTGAACCGCCAAGCTTCAGGATCCACAATGCGTCGCGTCTCAACCCAATCCTGAGGCTTTCGGTCGGTCGGATCGTCGATCGTCTTGTTGGGAAAAGGCCAGAAAGCATGCAAATCGCCCGAAGACTTTTCCTTCATGTCAATAAAGACACTGTATGTGTTGTCAGGCTTCAGGTGAAAAGTGAAGATGTGCGTAAAGGAATCCCGATCATCGTACCCAAGCGAGATCTCGGGCGATCTGCGCAGGATCTTTCCTTTCCAGTTGAAAATCAGGTGCACCACAGATGTCTCAAATCCACAAATGTCTGGGCCAAACCTGGCAAGTCATAAAACAGAGCCAGCTACAGCGGCTGGAACATGTCTCGACTGCATCATGATTTCGATAATCATCTACATCGGGATCAGGCCTCGTGAGAAAATGCAACAACATGCTGCCACAAACCATCCGAGATGCATGATCTTGTAGGGCGAGTCTGGCCCAAAAGACTGTTGATGGAGGTCACTGCCCAGCAGCTTGATGTAGCCACCTCCGCAAAATGATAGATCTTCATTCCTCAGCTTCTTGGCTCAGTGGGCACGCGTTGCCCTGCCAAGCACGAGGAGGCAATGCGAGCGAAGCATCTCATGCTTGACCGTGAACTGCAGAACCAGATCGCGGCCTCGCAGAACAGCCCCCCTTCGACCGCAAACAAAGCTGAAGCAAATCGACCCCTCCCTCCTCGAATCTCAATAGTTTTGAACTAACTTGTTCCAAACTGCGGCAGTCCATGTGGTTCCCAAAAAGAACTACTGAACTACTTTATATAAAGTCTCCAGAGCACTTCTACTTTGTGGTCCATCCGGTCCTCGGTTGGAGAAATTCTGAGACAGCTTCGCAGAGATGGCATGATGCTGGAGGGCGGCTGTTGTCTTCAAGCCTCCAGGAATATTTGACTACCCCGCCACTACTCCTGCACCACAACTGCGCAACTGCGCGATTCGCCAAAACTTGCTGACATCAACATCTTCTGGCTTGGCTATTGCGTAGTACACAAGGAGGGTCAAGTTTCACCCAATGCCCAATGCAGCACCTCGCTGCTCGGACTCATTGGCAAACCACTGCCCGGCCGACCACTCGAACGACGCCTTGCCTCGCCAAAACCCGAAATGGAGGGGCCAAGGTTGCCCCAAATTGTTCGTCAGTCCTAGCCCGTCTGATTCTGCATTCCAAGATTATTCCGCGGGCCATTTCGACTGCACGTATAGACGTCGCGCATGGTCAAGCTTTGCTCTGCTGGTCGAGAGTGGTACCATCCGATTTCTTTGTCCATCTAGTCCTAGGAGCTCTGCCCTATCCCAAAAAGTGTTCTGCCTGTCTTCTCAGAATGGACCCAACGTGACTCCCAGGACTCGTTGAGGAACTTTTCGTGGAAGTAGACCTTCGGGGTGGCGCAGGATTACGGAGCCCTTCACGGCATCCCCAGTTTTACATGTCGTGCAAAGCCATGCATGCATCAAGTATTCAACTGCCGGGGCCCTACTAGCAGCAGTCAAACAGAAATCTGCGTGCATCACTCACTAATCGCACCATTGCCAGTACGATCACAACGCCTACCGCTACCACACCCACCACTCTGCCACTCACTCCCGTCACAACCCTCACCATCACCATCACCACTACTACGACTACTACTACTGCTGCTACTGCTACTGCTACTGCTACTGCTACGGCTACGGCTACGGCTACGGCTACGGCTACTCCTGCTGCTCCTGCTGCTGCTGCTGCTACTAGTAGTACCCCCACCAGTACAGTTACAAATGTACAACCACTCCTACCACCACGACGACGACTGACTGCTGCCACTATTGCTGCTACAAGTCACTGATACAACTATCACCCGCATTCGTAGTAAATTGCCAGGAGATGTCGAAACAATGGTCGAGAGACCGGGTAAGCCGCTAGAACCGAACGTTTGAGAGACTCCCCTGCAAACCGTCAACTAGTGCACACAAGCTGTCACGAGCCGTCGCCCACATGAAAGCCATGAACGCTTGAGATCAGTGTTCCGGACCTTTGGCACCGGCTTGCACAGGCAGACATCTATCAGGAGCAGCTGCAGCAGCAGTCGGCGCGGTTCCATACTCCACGGCTGCCGAGCAACAGCGGATTTGAGCCCACAAGGCTATGTTCAGGCATTCTAGAATCTAGAAATTTCATATCTCGAGTCTCGAGCTTCAACTGTCTGCTTGATCTAGTCATGCCGTCTGCCTTTGCACGACAGCTGAAGCCTTCTCACGCGGCCTGATGTATGACGTTTACGAACTGACAAAATACGCAGCATAACTTTGCACATCTTTGCACCACAGCCGACGGATGCAAGCCTCAGATACAACCACCCGCGCTGGCTTGATGGGGTTTGACGGCGGGAGCGAAACGCACAAACCACGAGGCTGTCTCGATCCTTGCTTGCTCCATTGAGAGATTCATTTACCCAATAAGGGGTTTCTTCGAGTCGCAAGCTCTGAGCGTCCGCGTCCTGGGGCCCGACGCTCGGCCTCTTCCTGCTCTTCGATCTCTCGCTGCCGGCCTTGTACCATTGGGCTGAAGATGCTATCAGTATCGTGCCCACATCGAGATGCGTGCTTGCACGAGTCACTAGTGACTAGTCATTACATACTTTATCCAGGCGCGCACAGGTGCTCTCTGTATTGTGCTCGAAGGTCAGCTGTGACCCCTTCCAGACTTGCAGGAGCTCCTAGGCTCCTAGACAAAAGAGGCTCTCACGGCGCTCTTCCTCCTGCTGGCGGCGCTTCTCCTTCTCCCGGGCGTCGTTCTGCTCCTGTAGCCACTGAATGATTCTCCGGCGACAGACCGGCAACAGAAGCGACGTCGGCACTTGGGCTTACTGCTTTCTATGACGCCGGCTCGGGGGTTTATTATTAAGCCACCCGAAATCATGCGATCTCAAGGACCTGCAGCGACACCTAATGCTTCTGACATCCAACGCATAGGTTGTTTACACGTCTCGAAGCACGATCTGCTCGTCTGGCAACGCACCGGTTTCCTTGACGTGCGCGTCCCGGCGTTGCATGGCGCGGGCAATCTTGTTCTGCACAACCTCGACCAAGAAAGCATCGCTCAAACGACTGTGAAAAGGCGCTGGAATTGTCTTGAAAACGAAGATTAAGAAGCAGAACACTCCATGTGCGGCCGGTGAGTTCGCACACGGGCGCCTTCTTCGTCAAACGGTGGATCTGCGCCCCACGCTCCTCTTCCCAGTCCAAACCTGCACGCAGCTCGTTCGTGCTTAAACCCAAAATTCACGATTCATGCGAAGTGAAGCGTGCTTTCAGATGCCGTGGAAAAACGTCCTGCCCCCTGAGCAAAAACATCATTCTGCCCGACCTGCGGAACCAGAACGAAAGAAGACCAACACCCTAAAGCAATTTCAGTGCTGCCAAGGCACGTCGGGGTTCCAGCTGCTGCTCAGCCCAATTGTCCTGCAAGCGGCACAAGGGTAAGTGCTACAAAGGGAAACAGAGTGGCGAAAAGCAGCCCTGCGCTCTGCTCCACATTAGTATTCTGGAAAGTGCCTCCAGTAGCAGCAACTGTACGCCACTCAGCATGGAACTCAAGAAAGCAAACGATCCTTCACGTGCTGGAACGGCAGCAGTTCTTCCTTTTCCTTCAGCCTGGAGGCCAACTGCGTGCAAGCACCGCAATTGCATCTGTAGTGTGAACCCATACAGGGTCTGATCCACTGACACAAGACACTGTAGCCAAGGCTGCAACAAATTCTGGTGTTGCTTTCGCTGCTCCTCCTGCTTTGCGCTTTCGAACTTCTCCAACCTCGAGGCGATCTCGCTCTGCCACACTCCCTCCCTGCGGCAAGCTTTCAAGCTTTTCGGAAGCCACCCTCAGACCCGGACTGCTCTGCATCGACCTTCTCGACATCCGCAGACCACTGCTTCAGCAAAGATGCCTCCTGTTTTGCGAAATCGGGTTGCCGGGAAGAACGAAACAGAGCCAGTCGGCATCGTTGCTCGGCTGTCGCCTCTATTTCGAGCTTATTTATCAGAGCAAGGGGCCTCCTCACGCAAGGCACGGGCCAGGTGATCGACACCTTACCGGAGCCATCTCCCAGAGCAATGTGCAATGTCAAAACATGTCACAAGAAATCTTATGTTACTTCTATGGATTTCTGCTCTTACATGCCTGGGCCTTCTCGGCCTGGGGTCTCAACATGGCTCAAAATCTTTTTGACACTTCGTCCGAACTCTCCGGCCCGTTCTTCTTCGTCCCACATGATCCCTAAGCCCTAAACCCCATGGCCCATACCCTCCAGCCGAAACATATCTTCAAAAGAAGCCGCGTTTGCTTTCAGCTTTGCGCTGGCGGATCTTGTCCTCACAGAACGGACTCTAACGTGCAAACAGAGGACCTCCGCAGACACTGGCTAACCCATCATGACAACTACTAGGAGTATGGTATAACTACGTTGTAGAAGGCTTACAAGCTCAGGTGGCTTTAGGGGCTTCTTTCGGGATCCCTTTAGGGGTTCCTTCAAGGGTAATGCTTTACGGTTCTGAACTCTCCACTTGCTGGCTGAGGCTGTTGTGGAAGTAGCTCACCAGCATTGTTATACCACCCTCATGGTCGGTGCTCTCAAACATCTTGCATTTCACATCTCTCAGACCATCTGCAACCATATCTCCGCGGGTCCGTCCTGGCGTTCCTTCAACACTTGGGCCTCACGCGCCTTCTCGATCTGATCGAAGCCTGTTGAATCATGCAACCCGCGCACGATGACCAAGTCAAGCAACAATCTACATCGTCATTGGAATTGCCACCAATGACTTAATGCCTCACGTGAGGCCAGAAAACCTGTGACTGCGATTGCCAAGGACTCGGCTGATATTGGTCAGGTCATCGGCCTCGATCCTGAGAGCACAGATCTCTGGTGAAACTAGTGGATGCCGTTGTAGCGAGACTAGACAGCTCAGACGGCGTTGCCGGGAAGGTGTTGTTGCTGAAGTGGTGGGTCTGTCTCGTACAGGGTTGAAAGCCATACCAGCGAGCGAATCTACTTTCCATGCTCAAGCCTCTAGCTCCTAGATTCGGAATGCAAGAGTATCTGAATCAGGGCTGGAGGAGTCTTGGGTCGCAAGGATCGCAGTCAACCAATGGCAACAAGCATGCCATTTTTTCGGAAAACTCCTCAGGAAGCTTGATTCTTTCACTGTCAGGCGTCCACGTGAACAGGCGCACCTGCTGCTGTCAGTGTGCATGCGCGTGTGCCTGCACGTGAACGCTTGGCGTGGGCACGGGCGTAGGTGTGCCTGTCTGTCTGTGTCCGTGTACGTGTGCTCGCGCCTACCGAGTTTGCGTTAATCGTGTTCGCGAGCAATTCGGCTGCAAACTTAGCACCTGCCAAAGGTCGCAGGCAGAAACGGCCCCTCAAGTCAAATAAATGGATTCTGGCTGCAGTGGCTAAGGCATCCACTCTGTAATCTTCTTTCCGGCGACCTGCATCATGCCGGCGGTTCTCGGCACAGTGCTACGAGGTCTAAGACGCACAACAGGGAAGGCTTCACTTCGTTTCAGACTTCTCTCTGCGTTGAGGAAACGTTAGGACTTCAGAAGTAGACCACAGCCCGAGACGAGGGGATCCGCAAGCCTTGAGGTTGGTGGCCTTCTGCTCGGCCTGCTTTTTCATCTGCTCCAGCCTCAGAATTCGAGACACATCTGCGGACGTACGTGGGGCTGCGTCCTGCGAGGGCCCTGACACCTCCAGGTTCTTCTGCAGCTCCTGCTCCTTCTTGCGCTGCTCCTGGCAGTTGCCAGCTCCCGTTCCATCCCATTCCTCTCCTGTTTTAGGACGGGGGCCTGCTTCTCAACCTCGCGGCGCTTTCTCTCCTCCTCTTGCCTCAAGCAGGAAGTGGGACAAACTGGTTATTCTGCTGAAGCCTGGTGCATCAAAGTGCTCACAGGTTTCTTCTGCCCCGATGGCCAGGCCGAGCAACAACGCTACTTAAGGCATAAGTCAGAGGTGCTTACTTACTACACCCTTAGACCTTAACCCTTTAAGATCGCACACCTCCCATACCCTCCAGCAATACCCGAAAACCGGGAACATCCGGCCTGCGACGCTCCTTCTCGGCTTCCAGCGCCTCTTCCTTGCGCTGACGCTCCATAGCCTGGAAACGGATTTTTGGGATGGAATTCCGGGCAACGTGGTTTCTTGGTTCTGCGCGTAGAATGACCTGGCCGCAACCGGAGGAGTATGGAACAGCAGGGTGGCAGCGGCGGCGCTGGTGGTGGTGGTCGTCGCCGCAGTCGCAATAGGCGCCGTGGCGCTGGAAGCACCAGTGGTAGTAGTAGTAGTCGTCGTCGTAGTAGTGGCAGCACTAGCAGTAGCAGTGGCAGCAGCAGCAGCAGGAGTCATGTAGCAGTAGCAGCAACAGCAGCAGTAGCAGCAAAAGCAGCAGAAGCAGCAGTCACGGTAGCAGGAGCAGTAGGTTGTCGGCTCCCGCGCTGTAGTGGTAGTAGGAGTGGGAGTGGGAGTGGCAGTGGGAGTAGGAGGCAGGAGTGGGAGCAGTAGCAGTTGCAGTAGCAATTGCAGTTGTGGCAGTAGTACTCCTATATGCACACGCTGCTCCGTTCGCGTCGAAGCCTAGTGAGGAGACAGGATACGTGTCTCGGCGACTCGTGGCCGCAGTGCATTGCACGTCTCACCAACAATTCTTTCAAGAAACCTCAGCCCTCCACGACTTCAGTGAAGACGGGAGGATGACTACAAAAATCAAACGGGGTGCAAGCCCATCTCAGACAGATCGACACTATCAGGACCTGATCTCACTCTCATAGCAGCAGGATCAGCAGCAGTGGCTACAAAGCTGGAATCAGTAGCATCGCCAATAGTGATGGTAGTGGTAGTGGTAATGGTAGTGGTAGCAGCAGTAGTAGTAGTAGTAGTAGTAGTAGTAGCAGCAGTAGTAGCCATAGTAGTACTTATTAATAGGAGTAGTAGTGGTAGTAGTAGTAGTAGTAGTGGTAGTACTAGTACTAGTACCAGTACCAGTACTAGTACTAGTAACTAGTACTAGTACTAGTACTAGTACTAGTACTCGTACTAGTACTAGCAGTAGTTAGTAGTTAGTAGTGAGTAGTGAGTAGTTAGTAGTCAGTAGTCAGTAGTTAGTAGTCAGTAGTCAGTAGTCAGTAGTCAGTAGTTAGTAGTTAGTAGTTAGTAGGTAGTAGTTAGTAGCTAGTACTTAGTAGTTACTAGCTAGTAGCTAGTAGCCAGTAGCTGGTAGCTAGTAGTTTGTAGTTACGCTCTCACGACTCGGACATGCCAGGCGAGGTTCTCGGTGCGCGGTCGGTGTGATACTTGAAAAGAGAGGATGCTCACTTCACTCCATTAGGCACGACAGCAGCTACCAAGTACCCATATCGACAAGACACAACGCTACTGCAGCGAGCAAGGAATTGAACAAGAGTCGTCTACATGGGAGGTTGGAAAAAAGGCTTAGCATCAGTATACTAGTTTGTAGTTAGTAGTTAGTAGTTGGCCCATCTCGACGCGCTGGAAAGCCTGCTGTGAGAAAACCAACTCAGGCCCGCCTTGTTTGTCTTGTAACACCCAAACCCTTCCCTTGTTTCCGAAATAGTTCTGGATGCATCGAGAGTCCTATTTCGCTTCGCAAAAACCACTACAAAACACCGTTCCCCCATGTAAATGAGGGCAAAAGCACGATTCACTTCGTCGGAGAGCCGATCCTCTGCAAAAACCGTACAAACCCGGCATAAGAATCATCTCGGCCAAGACAGAGAGGCTGTTTAGTACGCGGAGTAGTACGAGCCGTGGACCTGGTCGTTAGTAGTAGTTGGAAGTTTTTTGGCATTCGCGCTCGACAAAGCCAGGTGAGGTTTTTGGTAGTTAGTAGTTAGTAGTTAGTGGCTAGTGGTGGTGGTAGTAGTGGTAGTAGTGGTAGTACTGGTAGTAGTGGTAGTAGTAGTAGTAGTAGTAAAATAGCCCTCCTGCTAGATGAGGTCGCGGCCTCCCTTTCCTGAATTTGCTTGCGACGCTCGCCTCAGCCAGATGCTCACTCTTGATGCTTGCCAGATTCGGAATGCCACTGGTAGGGGTGGCGCACACTGCCTGGGAGGGTTCCCACTGGGCTGATTCTATGCCGGCTCTGGAAACGGAAAGAATGCACCAGACAGGCGTGTTCGTTTCGAAAACGCTGCTGAAATGCAGGCGTGCACCGGGTGTCGCACTCTCTTCCTTGCGCCTTTCGATCTCCTCCTTTCGCTGTCGGATGGACCTCGTCTCCTGCACGTGCACGGTGCATCCCTCGCACTTTGATCATGGCAGAAGCAGGCCAAGGACATCAAGAAGACGTAGCAACCCAGTCCTGCTCCATCCTCTCCTTGATGTTTGTGAGCAGATGCCTCAGTGGGCTGAGCTGCGGAAGTCCCAAGACCAAGACATGTCGTGCCCTCCAGGGAGGCGAGGCCCCGGCTGCTTCTCGAGCTTGTCCTTTCTCTGCAGCTCTTCCTGCCGATGCAACACCCAGCATCCCAACTTCAGGTGCTCCATGTGCCGTCATCACTACAAACTCTACTCAGCTCTATTATGCCGAACAGTCTGGCATGGACGTCGCAACCACTGCAGCAGCAGAAAACCCGCAACCGTAAATCAGAAGTAGTGTCCATATTCCTGCATGTGTTTCGGATACACGATTGCCCATCAAGCAGCTGCACGTTGTATCAGTGCCCACTGCCACCCAAAGCCAGCGGGTCCTGGGCAACGCACTGCATAGCCTCAGGATCAGAGAGCGTAGCTCCGCCGAAAAAGCAGCCTAGCCTAGAAGCAACATGGCAATGCACCCATGCACCGCATTTTGCAGATCTCAAGAAAATTCTATCAGGAAGTCCAGACAACCCTGCCTGCTGCAGCTTGTAGCCTCGAAGTCTGGCAAGACAACTCGCTCTTTGAATTATCCATGTGCGAAGAGATGCAACGAGCTGGACGTGGCCAAATGTCAACGCTTACTTTGTCAGCCGGAGCAACAGGCACGATTCCACAATCGTGCCATTCATGTCGCAAGCCAGCTGCTGAGCCCATTGCCAATTTCGATAAGCGGCTGACGCATGCTCTTCCTAAGGGCTGGCTGGACAACACAATGGTCATGTCATATGTGCCACTGAATGGCAAGTTGTCAAGGCTCCGGCATGTCAACTTTGGTCGGCGCTCCAAAGATGATGGCCTTCTGCATGTAGTTGATCTGAATGCTGATGCCTGCCACACGGACGCAAGTGTACACAACGCGAGATCGGCCGATCCAGCAGAAAAGTTTCACTTCAGCAACCACAAGAAACAGCCGGCATGTTCCCACCTTGCTGACGTGAGGCATTCGCCATCCATGTCTCTGCGATGTTGAAGGGCCTAGGCCGGGTTTCAACCTGGTTCCACCGAAGCCTTCGCACCTGTTGGACGAGCTGTAGTGAGTGCAATGACTGTTGTGGCAAAGGCTGTGGCACAATGGATGCCGCATTCTCGAAATCTTCGATGGTCATGCTCACATACACCTGTCGGTGGAGGTGTCTGTCAGCCCGTCCCCGATATTATTCAACTGTTCAGTCTGCAAATCCTATCTTGCACTCATCTTCTGTTAAGCCTAACACGGATGACGCGTGAATCGAATGAACGTGACCGGAGCCTCTGACAGTTGCTTGATCAAGCGGAAGAAAATGATCTGCTTCAGGGGGATAACCTTGCAATGATCCACACATGCTCCAGCTGCTAGAGAAGTGTGCATAAGTGACTCGAGCATTCGAGCCTACCCGTAGTTCATTGTGGTAATTCTCATGGCCCGTGCCAGGATTTTCGGCTGTGACACTTCTGTTCTGAGCCGTTTCAAAGCAACAGTGCCCGCCACAAACCAGAGAGACAGAGGCAAAGGTTTCTATGAATCGGGCACCTGCCATTCACCCACCACACCCTGAGGCCACGTTTCTGCTGGGCTCCCCCACATAGTCCTTGAGCTTACCCTCGCAAATCTCGTCGGAGGCGATTTGGTCCAGGTACGGCTTCGCATCCTCTGCAGGCCCAGAGCTTCTCTACCCTGCGGCGTGTTGGACAGGGTCAGCCCCTCCTGGCAGAGCGAGAGCGGAGTGAAGTCCGACTCCACCTTCAGGGAAACCCAGCAGTAGGTCAGTAGGGAGCAATAGAAGCAGAAACATTTCCCCACGCCGAACAGGCGTCCTCGAGGACCACTGAGGCCCCCACCAATCCAAAGAGCTTCGCGCAAGGGTCCGCAGCGATGCTCAGCCTCGCTTTGCTTTGCTGGGCTCGAAACTTGACATGGCCAACTATCTTGCAGCTCATTCATGCCGCTTTGGTAAAGCTCCGGGCAAATTCTTCTCTGTAATCTGACCTTGGCTTCTCAAAACTCAAGTAACTTAAACCGTAGTCATACTTCATGTTTGCATATGCCGTGTCAAAAGGCGCCGGAAAAACACTGGCAAGTGGTTGGAGACTTATGACCCAAACCCGCATGCAAAGAACGGCTTGTGCCCACACCACCGGGTAATGAAGAGTGAGCTCTGGCAGCTAACTCGCATGGTGATCTGCGCAGGCGTTCAAGCCGCAGACTGCTGATGGAATCGCGAGTTGGTACCTCATGCAGCGAGGACATCTAACGAGTCCGCGATAGCCAGACTGCCCTTACCCACCAGAGCTTGCTTCGTGGCAGCCCCTGGATGGAACATATCGCCAAAGACAAGCACTATCCAGGATTCCCGTCGTTAATGAAGAAGCTAGCTCCCAGAAGCTTCTGCTGGTGCACACCTCCGACAAGCCGAGGTCCACGCGCTCTGCGCGCTGAATAAGAAGGCGTTCTTCTTGGCCTGCGAAGTTTGCGATTCGATGCACAATGCGTACAAATCTCATCTCAAATTCGATCCATGCTGCTATTTAGGATATGTTTGCTTCTCACAGCCTTCTCGTACTGATGTGAACCATCCGTGGACATCTCCAGGGAAGCCTGCCGACGCTGCAGGTTGGGATGCTGCCCCACCTAACTTTGAGGCTTGGAGCCCTCATTACGACCCAGAAATTGGCAACTGGCCTCTAAGCCGGAATTCAGGAACGGGACTCACACATGCATGCGCCGCAAACTTCAGGCTGCACCCCTTTTTTAACACGCTTCACAGCCTCTAGCGCAAATCCTAATGCCTAATGCTCTCAGCGGGCGCGTGATGCCCTCAACACCCTTCCGACCCACCATCCAGTGCACCATGCCGTGTCAGATCCAGCACACGCTGCAGCAAGCTGTGGCCAGCGACCAAGGCTGGGGATGTTAGAGACGCTGTCGCTGGAATCCTGGACCACCATGCCCACCTGAATCCACAACACACTGCGCTAGAGCTCCACTTCACTAGTCTTCGAGATCATCACTGGACTTGGCCCCTTTCTTCTGCAGCAAGAAGGCCATCTCTTCCTCACCGTTTGCCGCTGCGAGGTCCAGTGCAGTGCGACCATAGCGGTCTTGGCTGTTGACTCCTAGCCCAGGCTGGCGCAGAAGTTCTGACAACAAGCCGGGACGTTTTGACTTCACTGCGGCATGCAGCAAAGGCTGGCCCCTGACATCGCGCATATTCACATCTGCCCAAGACGGCCACGGCTGTCCAGCAGTGGGAACTGCAGCTTTCAGAATAAGGCTCATCGTTTTCTCGTCGCCCCGTTGTATTGCTGGCATGAGGCCCTGGCTGAAGTTCAGCAGGCTGACATCAGCAGTCATGAATGCCACGACTTCCTTGTGCCCGTTCTCTGAAGCATGGTCCAGGGCTGTGCGACCACTATCATCCATGGCATTCAGGGCGATGTCACCACGTAACTCCAGAAGCCTCTGCACCACCTTCAGCCGGCCTGCGCGAGCAGCGGCTATCAGGGCAGTCTGCCCATCGCCGTCCTCTTTCGCAGAAAGAAAAGGGGTCGGTACTCACATAAGATTCAGAAACGATATGCGGTTTGTCACGATCGCTGCCTTCGCTTCAACGTCGGCAAACTCTTTCAGGAGCAGGCGCTCAACCTGAAGCAGGTGCCCTGGTGTCCGTTCTCGTTTTTGCCTATTTAGCGTACTTCATCGTTACTTCGAGGGATGTCGGCACACACATTCACCAACCAATGTTTCGGACCCTTATTGTTCAAGGGCTAAGGAGTGGTACGGTTGGCATGTGAAGCTCTCTCTTGCCCTCCCCATTCCTACATGTATGCCATCGCCTGCTCCAGATTGCCTGCAGCAGCAGCAAATATGAGTTTTTGAGAGGCGTCGCTCATGGCGACACGCACGTGGGATTCACAGAGCCGAGTATGGGCATGACACATTCATCCTAGCATTGGTATCTTGTACGGCTTAAATGCTGCGCTTGTTGTAGACATCGTCAACTTCCCCTTCTCGGCTTGGAAGGTCGTGCGATACGGTAAATTCGCAGACCAAAGGTGCGGAGGCTTGCAAATCCGACCTTCGGAAAAAAAACACTGCCACCAAGGCGAAGACAAAGCTACGAAACCGAAGCAGAACACACGGAGCAGAGCCTGTTTTAAAAGCCATGGTGCGCCGTCAACTTGGTCACGGCGCATCGGAGCATGACTCACGGAGAGGCACTAGGTAGCGCCACCCTAAGTTTGATTCACGTCATGGAGTAGACTATGTGACTACGAATGACGCACTCAAATCACTAGAAGGGCTTAATTTGTGGCTGTCGCATCCTGAACCTTTTCGTGGCTCCTTAGTTTCTGAAAGCTTGACAGATGAGTACATTTATAAAGTGAAACTGAGGTGAGACATGTGACACAGGTGGCCTGCACCAAAGCGCGCAAGTTTGGCCAAAAGAATTCTGTGGCTCGTTGGATTCTGTTTCGTTCTCTTGGCTGGCTCTATAAGGTAGGGCTTCATGGCATGCTGGGGACGGGAGGAGTGCACGACAACGGGACAGCACAAATGCGTCGCCTGCAATGCCGGCAGGTGGGCCTGGGTGGCTCAAGCGCCTCTACGATGATGTTGCATTACTCATGGTGGGTTCAAACCGCTCCGGCCGCTCGGTCATTGCAGAGGTACGCACCTTCCCTTCCCGGCTCGGAAGACCAGTCAGTACAGGTCAGTAGGAGGGCTGCGGCAACGGTCGGCTGCCCTGATTGTACTCCTGGGAAACTGCAACATCGTGCGCCTTACAGCTGCCTGAGCCCCTTGCACAAGAAGCGTGCACGACGACCCACCACGCTTCTTGAGAAAGAAATGCCCTTCGCTCCTTGTACTTAGCCTCCCGCGCAGACCTGAGTCACAGGGCGGAGATCCGCGACGGTTCCACTGGTCTTCGGCAGACTCGCTGGGAACCACACAGAGGGGCTCGCCCGCTGCCTTTCCGCGGACCTGGCTTGCCTCCTGCATGCGGCAGTGCATCTGATTTTGCAACTCGTTTTTGCAACTCGGATGCACAGACAGACACCTGAGACGGTAAACCGGTGAACCCTAAAACAGCGCTTGAAGCTGAGCGATGCTAGGCGGCCACCCGGCAATATCATGCCCCTAACGAGTGCCGATGCATTGTCCTGCGAGCCGTGGAGTCGGAGACGACTGGTTCGTCGAGGCGGCCTGGAGGAAATGCAAAGACATGAGCACGTCGTCCAAAGGGCACACCACCTGCAGGTCGCAATCATAGCAGACGCGTGGGCCTTTGCCGTGCTGGCTGTGTTTGCACGGGTGGAACTTCCTTCCTCCAGGTCTCCGAAGCTGTGGAACCCCTGCCAGGATAGCAAGTCGCAAGGCTGCCGGTGCCATCGAAAGGAAACGGTGAAGACCCAAGGCCTGCGTTGTCCAAATGGAGGGCAGCTGCTGAACGCTCTCTGGAGGCGGCTTGCCTCCAGTGTGCTGGATCCTGGCCAGGAACGAGTTTCGCTGGCAATCCCACACGGACGGATCACGAAATGAAATCGAAGCATTGTCATGCGCAAGTCTTCAAGCCGCCTTTCGCCAGCACGTGTTTGCTTCTACAGCTCGGAGGCTCGGAATGATTGAGGCGAAAGGTGCGGTTGAATTGCTTTGCCTATCATGTCCGAAGCTGGCCGGGCACGTTTCAGCCAAGAAGCTTCGTCCGCTGCACATCTGCACGCTCGATTCGGCCATCCTGTTTGGCAGGACAGGCAGGCCGCTGGCAACATGAAGGCCTGCGCATCATCAGTCGCAAGCTGCAGTGACATACTGAGCTCACGGCCGTCTTGGATGGTTCCGACATTGACTGAGCAGCAGGTCCTGGTGACAGCCATCGCCCCACTGCCGAAACACCTAGCACCCGGCCGGTCCTTGCTTGCTGAACCCACTTGCATCCATGCGCGAAGCATCTTCAATCGGCATCGGTTGGCTGCCTCAGCTTCAGTCCTTCATGCAGCTCTTAGGCCTTATCTTTGAGCGGGCGCAGAATATCTGTTCGGTGCCCAAGGCTTTCATCGGGAGCTCCGCAGCACCGAGACACACCACATCAAAACAAGTCGCTCATGGTTGTCTTGGATGCCAGTTGCGCCTCTTCGATCTCCAGAACGAGCCTCTGCTGGCCAGGGTTTGCGCGAAGCTCACGTGGTTGCGGCACAATTTATCTCATACATATCTTCAAACAGCAACATGCTCTGGCCGCCAGGGCCTGTAGGATAAGCCGATCAAGATGACAGAAGACATTTCGCAAATGCTACATCCACGGAGCTCCACAGACTCATCAACTGGATCGATGACATTCCTTCAGCAGCAGCACATTTTTTGGGCTTCATACCGGTGACTTGAGAAGCAGATGGTCGAACACCCGGTGAAACAGCTGTACTTGTTGTAGCCCCGGTACTCGAAGCGTGCAAAGTTCACACGTCCGAGCAGCCTCAGCGGCAGCGAAGGCATAGCTAGCCGGCACGGACCGAACGAAAACAACTTTTCAGCCCACCTAAGAATGCTCCCAGACTGCAGCCATGCGGCTCAGGCTGCTCAGCTGGCTCCTGCCGCGCCTGCAGACATGCATGTTGGAAGTACTGCTATGTTCTACTAAGTTTTCGCCCAATAGCACTGACACCTCACAGGAAGCATCATCAATGCACGAATAGATAATAGATGATAATAGGCATCAACGACTCAGCCTCGGGAACCAGTCAAGAGATCCGAGGTGACAAAACTTGTCAACCGAAGTAACCAACCTCCTTGCGAAGCCGTCCAGCCCAAAGCCAGCAGCGAAGCGTGACATTGGGCGGGCAGCTCAGGAACACGGAGCAAAAGCCCGGCCGCGCACCTTCGGCTTGGATATCGTGATGATAACCATCACACGGAGCAGCAGCTGCAGTCATCATCATCCTGTTTCCTAATTACAGTTTCAGCACCAGGAACAACCATCGTCTGCTTCCTTGTCACAACATCCGTCGTCATCATCCTACTTCTTACTGGTGTCGCTTCTGAGAGCCGAGACCCTCGGCAACATCACAACAGCAATGGCAAATGCGACGGCAAGGGCAACCAAACATCTTCTCCTCCTGCTCCTCCAGCTTATCCTCCTCCCGCTTCTCCTCCGCTACTACCGCTACTACCGCTACTACCACTACTACTACTACTACGACGACTACTACTACTACTCCTCCTGGTTCTACTCCTACTACCCCTACTACCCCTACTACTCCTACTACTCCTACTATTCCTATTACTCCCACTACTCCTACTGCTCCTACTACTCCTACTACTCCTACTACTCCTCCAACTCCTTCTATTCTTCCTACTACTCCTACTACTCCTACAACTCCTACTATTGCTACTACTGCTACTACTCCTACTACTCCTACTACTCCTGCTACTGCTACTGCTGCTACTCTGACGACGACTACTACGACATGCGGAAAATGCAAAGTGCATTAGGCGTCCCTAAACAGCTGTCTGCGGACGAAACACAAGCATGAGGCCTTTGCCTCAAGCCGTTCTTCAGATGGAAAAGCTGGAACCAAACACTGACACGATCTGACGCCCAAACACGTGTGAACATTTGTGACTTATTCCCGCTCGCTGGAGGTGTACGGGCGAGGCCTCTGCTGCTCTTTCTGTACCTCTTCCTATCGCCGGACGGGGACCCCCGGATACACAGAGATGCTTAAGCAAGTAATGGTTGTTTTTCTAGCTGGATTGAAAAATGCACTCAATGGATAAATGCATATCAGTATGCCTGTTCTGCTCCTGGTACCCAATGACACCACTCTAGTGGCTACCGCTTTGGATAGCATCATAGTAACTGATCGTAATCATAATTATCATAATAATCATTACTACCATCATTGCCGCAGTGATGGTGTAATGTGCATACAGTGCAGGCACGATTGTTCTGCAGTCCGCACTCCTGTCTTTGGGCAACGATACCCGGGGAGTCATTACCACTACAGACCTCCAGGTCATTAGATGTCCAGAAAAGCCGAAGAGGGCTTCAATTGTAGACCAAGCCACCTGCACAGCCTTGCGGGTAAAATACCAGCCTCGAGTGAGCGGATAAACATGGGCTCGGGCAGATGAGAACAGAGATTCGACCATAGTTCTACGGCGGCTCGTGCGGAACACAGGGCTTAAGGGCTTCTAAATTGATAGCCAAACTGCTGCATGCCGCAAATGCCAGCTGCCTGGAAGGCCGTGCTTCGCACTGCCTCATCAGCCGAAACAACTAGAATCTTTTTTGAAACAGACCTGCGACTCTTTCGCTACCACACTGCGCTGCACTGTCCCCTGGTCTAGTCCTGCCCCAGTTGTCGCACTCAGGATCGCCTGCTCCTTGGAGAAATTCTGATACAGCAGCGGGCCATTCTCAAGACGCCACTGCACGCGCCGCACTGCACGTGAGCGCATGACGTCCACCTCGTACAAAAAGGCTTCCTAGGAGACCCGGCCAAGCACAAGAGTCTCCAGACTAAGGCCCGCCTTCTTGTGCAGCTGGTCCAAGAAAGCCTGGGTCCATTTGGTCCATTTCTACTGTGGAAGACCACGCAATCCACTTTCAGTTCAGGCTTCATACCCTCAAGCAGCTCAAGCGGCTACGGCTAGGAGTGTAACTGCCGGTCACGACATCAGCCAGTGACGGCAGAACTCTGCAGCTTGACAACAAAACGGGGTGCACCGAACCACCACAGCGAATGCCCGTTTCTGAAGAATCAGGTGGCCTTTCCCTGCGACTGCATCAGTTCCAGCAGCCGGTGGTTCACGTACCGCTGCACCTGGTTCTGAAGAAGGGTGCCCATAGTTTCGGGTTCTAGTTTCGGATCGGCTGCCGAGAGTTTCGGATCAAAGTGGGATAGTTTCGGCGCCCAGTTGTGTCAGTTTCGGGGGGCGAGGTGGGCAGTTTCATCAAACTGACCATGGCGTGAGACCGAACCTGAACATGTCCTAATCCGAAACTGTCACGGACCATGTTCCGAAACCCCGCGCAGAAACTCGGCACCGAAACGAACCTCGAAACTCCTGAAACTCACGACTTCCCCTGGAAAAACACATGCCTTGGAAATGTTGCCAAAAATGCCACACTCCCATGGTGCCGTGCTGTACATTCTCCACATCGCCATTGTCCACAAATCATGCAACAAAGCAATGCTGCCATGACGAGCCCCACTTCATTTTGATCGTGCCTATGGCCTATCACCTCTTGGGTTTCAATCTGTTAGTGACACGACGACCTCAGAGAACCAGAGAGAACCCCGTCAACACCAGCCGAGGATATAAGGCTCGGCCCGTGACTTTGTCCCAAGAAGCAAAACCAGACTGCTGCCACTGACCGCAATTCCCGCCCAGGAGCCGCGAGCGCTCCGTCCACAGGCCCGCGCGATTCCTAGAGCAGTCGCACAAGTGCCCCTGAATGTCTTCTGACAGCAGCTGCCTGCATTCACACTCGCCTGGGATCCTACACGACAGCTCCAATCCTGAAACGATTCCCGCCTCCAGCCCTCGGGTCTCAAGTATCAAGCTTTCAATCGAAGGTGCAACCGGCTCCTCTGCCGGCGCAGCCGTCGGATCGGAGGCACTGCCTTACATGTGAGAACCAGGGCTGAGAACAAAGTCGTGGGGACATCTTGCACCGTCTCACCGCTTCACAAGCTACCTATAAAAGCCAAGCGTCTGGAACTCGTGGTGCTCTCCTGAATGCAATGCATGAGCAATCGCACGAGACCCACCCCCCGGAAATTGAAGGAAGCCGATACAACTTCCCAGTGAATATAGGCTGATTTGTGAATTCTGCTGGCCGAAGATTCTACCAAGGACTCGTGGATCTCGATTCCGAGTTTAAGCGAGCCATCCACTGACTTCTGCTCAACGATGGAGCCCATGCGCCTGAGGGACATCATTGTGTTGCAGCGTGTTTCTTGGCCTCTGCCCTAGCATCAACGTCGAGGCACTTCATACCGCAAGGAGATTTCCCATCGAAGCTGTGCCGCAGGACGACGGACTCTGTCCCTGGCTCGCATGTGCACGCAGCAAACAGAGACTTCGCATCCGCTCACCTGAACTATGTATCACTCTGACGACCGACGACCACTGTAGGAGACTGCAGCCTTCCGGTGGCGATGGTCACATGACCACGTGACCGACCGTACCAGACACAATTCTTGCGTGCAGCCGCCATCTGCACTGTCATGGGAGTTGCATTTGCTGAAACGGTCGTGGGCAGCTTCAGCACTTTTTCATCTCAGACTGTAAAACCGCTCCGCCGAAGACCCGAGGCCCAAGCCTAAGAAGAGGCGGAAGACCAGCTGCAGGCCAGCACAGGCCCAAAGGTACAAAGAGCAGACGTTGCCAGAGGCATCCTCCTGAGCACTTCTCGACTTCGGCCCTTCTCAAAGTGGCCCTGCAAGGATTCGACGCAATCAGGGGTAGCCTCGTCGCCGGGCGCTGAGCGGCGTGTGTGCACACGGAGCTCCAGCTGCATGCCGCGAGTCCCAGCCGCCTGCAGGCACAAACACGTGAATGCCAGGCAATGCCTGGCTCTGGTTTGTAGTGAACGCGGCGGCATCATGACAAAGACAGAACCACGAACAGGCCTAAAAAAACGCGAACAAACATACATGGACAGTGGCATGAAAGCTCCACATCAACGCGCCTCGAAGGGCGGTGAAAAGAAGCTGGCCTGCTGAGGATGCCGGAGAAAGCTCTCGGCACTGGCTGCAGAACTGCGCATGTTCTGTGCAGGTTCTACGAAGAGACCTGAGCAGCCCTTCCTGTCGAGCCTGCGCTCGAACAAGTCCTAACCTAATTTCGGAGTTCCCCTGCACAAAGACAGGCCGACTTTTGGTACGACTGTGATGAGGGTTACCTACTTAGCTACTCAGCTACAGTCAAAGCTTGATTTGGCTTCCACCTGCCGATACTTTCGCATCTTCACCCAGGCCGGCCTGCGCGTCTCCCACCAAAGACGGGTCGTCTACAGGCTCCCGATCCTGTGTTGGGTAACATGTGACCGTGCGGCTCGAGTGAATCTCCACTGTCGCAATTGTGTGACAGCCGGAATCCTGAACCTTCTCCAGCTGCTTAAGCGTATCTTCTGGGAGCCGCCACTCCACCTCAAAGTTTCACGAGGCTTGCGGATCTTGCGATGGCGATACAAAGACTCAAGGATTCTTGCCCGCAAGCCGCAGAGTTCGAGCATTTACTCCACTCTCTGGCTCTCGCCCTCTCGCCTGAAGCTATAAATAAGCCCTGCCAGAGGCACCTGTCTGGTCGGCAGTCCGGACACACCAGCACACAAAGCATTGAGCCGTGCAGATTCACCTTCAACGTTGCGCTGACAAAGGAACATGTCATAGAGGGCGTTGCTGAGTACAACTCGAAGCCCTACGAAAAGAGGAGGAAAGACTGAGAAAGGTGCCTTGCAGCAGCTCGACATTTGCCCGGTTCTCTGCTAGAACTGCCGCGCTCCGGTCCTCGGCCTGGCTCAGGAATTACATCCGACTTCAGCCTTGCAATTTCTCATAGCTTTGAAAAAATTCTGCGTCGTCAAGTCTCAGGCCAAGTTGTGAACGTCTGTAAGACTTCTCGTTTGGCTGATTGCCGGCGCACTGGGGCAGGGCTTTTTCATGTCGAGACTGCTTGTGCTCGGCAACCGGAAAATTCTCGGCTGTGGCTAGCTGATGACAGGTGCTGGGTCCGGAGAGTCCTCCCCCTTGCAGAAGCATCCCAGCCGCAACATCACGAACTGACCAGAAGCTCAATCATCTCGAAGCTGCATCGGAGGAATTTGTGCATGCAGTCCATTGAGTCCGTGCTTGCGACACAACAAACATCTACTCCCCCCAAATTGCACAGCACGACATGCCCGATCTTTCCGCTGCTCCTTTGGAACAGCCCCACCTCGCGGCGGAATTGCTGCAGCTGCTGCTGGCTCTCCTCGGCGTCTTGCCTGAGCTCCTCAACGAAGCCGTGTCCAAAACCGATGATCAGATTGCAAGGCAAACGACAGAAGGCGACAGAAACTCGTCCCACAGAGACAGATCGATACATAGCGGTGTTCACAAACTGCTAGACCCCAAACTGCTCAACGGCTGCTTGCAGGTCTGCTGCTGTGTGTGGTAAGTTTGCTGGATTGCTAGATGCTGGGAGGCAGCAATGCGTAAGTTACCCGAACCCCACCCGTCCTGGCAGTTGTCCTGTGCGCAGCACACGAGAGCAACACTCCAGTTTCGTTGGTCTCAAGCCAAGGTGTTGCGGGCTATGTCCGAAGCAAGAGCCGTCCCACCTTCATTTCACCGTCTAGCTTCTTCAGCTCTGCATGCATCACCTCCTCGCATGCGTTCGATCTGACGTCTCCGTGCGATTTTCCAACCGTCTGCAAATATTTCGATTTCTGCCAAACTCAAGGCCCTACACCACTTGCATGGTGGAATCTAGCTCTCAGAACCTGCAGACACTATCGTAAATGCCGCAGCAGAAGCCTCCTCGTTCTGACGGGCCTGCTTTTCGAGCGACACCTGAGGCTGACGCCGCCGCGCAGAGTCCCATACTCCGCTCTTCCCTTAGCCTCTTCGAACCCCCGAGCTCTCAAGCCATCCGAGTCGGACAGCCGAGTCCGACCACGCATGCCGTCACTATGAGCAACTTGGCCTTCCCGAGCCTTCCCCTGTATTCTTTGGACGGGCACCTGCTCTTCGGTCAGGTGCTTCGAGGCAGCTTCGGCCTGCTTGGCCGCTTCTGCGGTAGCAGGCGAGTACACAGGTCTCATCCTAGACTGCTGGAGCAATGCAAGGGTGAGACCCGCATGACCTCTTGCAATCCCGGACTGCAGGAACCTGGGCAATCTTCTTCTCCAATGACTGTTCCAGGGCCTCCCGGCATCGCAGCTCAGCACAAGGCCAGCATTGACATTACAATACTCTGGTGCCCATGCTCATGACGACAACTGATGCCAGATCTTGCCCAACACGGCGCTGGTACGAATTGCCTGATTCAGCCGAACTGGCTTAACTGACCATAGCTGACATTAATCTGCGAGGCTGACCTTGCTACAACGTGAAAAGACCGACAGTGATGGCCTGCTGCTTCTGCCTGCTCTCCTCGACCATGGTGTTGCACTTCTCCTGTTGCTTGGCTCGCGACTTCGAAAGCTAAGCGGCTAAACCGCTTTCAAACGAAGACCAATACTCAAACTCTCATTTCAACCTGGCATCTCAGCCGTTCCTCTACCAATGCTGTCAGTGCCCGTGGCTGGTAAGTGTCCAAGTCTTTGCGAGCGACATATGCCGACTGCAAGAAGGCTGAATTTGAGCATGCCTATCGTAGAACATCGCTCGGCGCAAAAACATGCAAGAAATGAAACGAGATGAACCAGTGGTGCCTCAAGGGCCTGCCGCGTCTCCTCAGTTCGCGCAGAGCTGTTGTGGGTTTGCGGGGCGTCTGCGGCTTGCTACTTGCAGAACGCTTCAGAGTTTAGAGCATGAGGCCATGCTTCCATATTCTGATCGTTCGGGGTAGTACTCACTGCTAGCGAGGCACTCTCATGTTCTGCTCCAGGGCTGCGAAACTCTGCCTTAGCACCGCGAGAGGCTTCTGACTTCGCAGCCTTGCGGTTGTAGCCATCTGCACCCTCACCCTCAACCTGAAGCCTGGGCGTTTCAAGTTTGAACCCCCATCCCATCCCGGAAAAAACTCTTCATTGCATCCCGGGCTCTGCATCGATGCCCTCGGCCAAGCATGCTCACGCTGCAACAGACAACCCTGGGACATCTCAAGGCCTCTTATCGAGCAGGTCCAAAGTTGCTAGGGACCTTTTCAAAATCCAAAGGCCCAGGTTGCGGCGAGGACCAATTCACAGTGCGGACGAGGCTCTGAAGTTCCTTGAGTCCTGGCCAGGCATAACAGCTGCAAGGCGCGTGAACTTGGACACTTCCCAAGAAGCGTCTCAACAGGCCTTTGCTCATCTCCCCGCGCACAGCGGACGTAGCCCCATCCAGATCTTTCTTTGCCTTCCTGGGAAGAGACGAAGTGCATTCCGCAGGTATCTTGCACTACGATCATGATGCTTGCATGCCGTCCGCTTCAGGGACGGTGCCAGTCAAGCGCAGCAACATGAACCGATGCCAAGGTTCGTGGAGACCTCTTCTGCCTGGGATGCGAGGAAACGAGCAAGTCGGGATGGGTAGAAAAGACATGTTGGAACCCGACACAATCTTACCACATAGCGTGGGTTCAGAAGCAAACAATTAATCCCACCGACCTTCCTGAAAGCAGTCTAAACTGGACAGATGCTCACCTAAGTCTGCTCACCTTGACACATGTCGGATGCCGTCTCGCAACTGCTTGGATTGTGCGGCAACGCTGCACGCCGGAGAGGTGCCCTCAGCCTAGTCTAGGGTCTAGAGTCAAGCCCGGCTGCGTCCTTGCGCGCCGCTTCCAAAGCATGCTTCTCCAGGTCCTGTGATCAGCAAGTAATCAGCCAACCAGGTCTTCGAGAGACTTCCCGCTGTTGTGTCCTGCCGAGCTTTCTTCAGCTCCTTGCCGGGCATAAGAAAAAGTGCAAACTCGAAAGCCCCAAGATGGCCCAAGCGCCTCCAGGTGCTCCTGCCAGGCTGGAGACCGACAGTGCCACATGCTACATAGGACATAGGATCTGTGGGCAAGCTCCTGCTGCGCCTTGCTCTGCATCTCATGCAATACCTACATGTCCCGACAAGCAACAGCTGCCACATTCAAAGGGTGGTGGTGCATGCAGAGTCTGGTCTCCCACTCGATGGCAGCTATCGGATTGTTGCGCACATGTCGGTTCCACTGGCTCAAAGCAACAGCGTGTCGTCTTCATCTCTGCTGGTAATTGCTACCAGCACCCGCCTTGTAGTTTTGGTTGGCCAGATCCTGAACGCCTCAAGCCCACAAGCACAACCAACCGGGACCACGCGGCAAGCGTCGCCACAAGAACAACCACGACCGCAACCACAACAACCTGCACCATCCCAACTACAACAACCACAGCAATCACAGCGACCCAGCAATCACTGCAACTAGCACAACAACTACGATCGCCTCCACAAGTACCTAAACAAACAGGCCAGAAAGCCCAAAAGCATTTAAAAACAAAACATCAACTCTAGCACAAGAATCTGGCAGGCAGGTGCCAATGAGTCTCAGGGCTCGGCTGTTGACGCGCTCTTCCAGAAAATCGGCCTTCGTCTTCAAGTCTGCGAACTTGGACACCTTGGCACTGTGGACGAAACTCCTGCAGGACAGAATGTGGCAAGACACCTGCCTCGCCGTTGAGCTCTTGTCGGAGGTCCTGCGTGCGAAGGTGAAGGAAGCATGACAGGACAAAATTCGATCACAGGGGCTCAGGGGAGCCATCCCTATGCAGGCGAAGCCCGAGCAAACATCTACTGTGCAAATACAATCACCTCAAGAATACTACCAGTAAGAAGCGCTCCGTTGTCTCCGACTGGAGCTTGTTCATGCTTCCTTCCTGTTCCTGGCAAGCCACATCCATGAAAGACTGTCTGGTGCGGGCGCAAAAAGAAGAGCACCTGCCTGTATCTTTTGTTGATGCTGGTTCAGCGTGTAGCTGCTGTCCTGCAATTAAGCTCTTGCTACAGAAGCTGCCGTGGAAGTTCTGACCTCTGCGTCCACTCGAGGCACCAAGTCCTTCTCCAACATGGAGGTCAGCTGCTCAAGCTTGGTAATCTGCCCCTGGCCGGAAAGAGTCATGTCGAAACAAGATAACGTCAATGCCAAGTCCAAATGTCCATAGGCCAACATAGGCAATGCGTAACTTGGTTCTACGAATGCGACGTCCCACATACGCGGTGCCTTTACAAACTCGTCTCGCTTCTTTGCATTGGAAGCCAACTGCTGCACCTCGGCCTGTGGAAATGCTGGTGATTTGTGCCACACAACTTTTGCATACCGTGCAACATCCGAAGACGTTGCCTTCAGGTCGCTGAGGGCATCTGCAGTGGCGTACTCGACAGCCTGAAGCATTGACTATCACCGCAGGCCTGCTTCATTATTATTGTAGTGCCCAATCGCAGTCTCAAGCAGAAGCGCTGATGAACACAAATCTGCAAGAGGCCTTCGGCATGGAAGGGATCTGTCAGCAAAACGCGATCCGCCGTCGTATTGACAAGGAGGTTCGCCTTGGCAAATCACCGGTGGCAAGGTCTGGCTTAAGTCCTGCACGTCGGACCCCAGTCTCGGTGCTAAACGTTGCGGATCCAGTTCCGCGGGGCTCCTCAAGCCTCAAGCCGACATGGGCCCGAGCTGCATGGGGCGGAGCCAGCGGCTGCGGATGGCTGCAGAAAACTCAGACAGGCTTCCCCTCCCATGGCGGGGTCTGCGAACACGAGACTCTGCCTGTCAGACCGACGTGCAGATCAAATGCAACTCATGCCTTTTTCGATACCTCCTCCGTCTGTGCGGCACACGCAATCTGAGGTAAAAGCACAAACCATGAGCGCACTGATCTTCGCGGCGAGCCCGAAGGCGTGGTGCTTCTGCAAGATCAGCAAGTTTCGAAGCTGCGCCGTGAACTGAATACAGTGACCACTGCCATGCTGTCTTATGACTTGGCGGCGTCCATCTGCATGATCCTCGTTGTTTTAAAGGCCTAAACAAGCCTATGTCAATTTCCAATACATCCGGAAAATGCCTAGAAACGCCGCCGAATGTGCGACGGGCATCTGCTGAAAGTCGTCGAATGTGAGCAAGCCGTCCTATGGGCAATTGCAGATGGGGCCCACTCCTAGCTTGGCACTTCTATTTCAGAACTGCGCCTGGTCGCGGTCGGCCTCGTGGAATAGTGCATCGGCCTCGTCTTCCTGCGTCCATCAGGCAGGGACTGGGATTGACCTGCATTTTCAGCACTCTGCCGGTCCTCGATGTCTCCACTGAAATGTCTCAGAGCTCGAATGAAAGTGGCTTTGCCTGTGGCTGCATCCGCAGCACACAGAGTGACAAGGCCTGTGGCAAATCAAAACCCGCTTCTTCGCTGCCGAGATGCTAATCGCAGCTGCATGGACGCCTTTCGACTCCTTGCGAAGCGCCTGGGCTGAGATAACCCCTGCTCCGCCCAGCGAAGGCATCCAGAACTCACCACCCTCCAGTGCACCTCCCAAATGTCCCGCAGCTCCGCCTCGCTGAAGCCAACTCTTCCTCAGACTTTGAACCGGCGGGGCTGAAGGGTTCAGGGCCTTTCACCTGCCTTTTGCGGAGTCCTCGCGATAAGCTCAACAATGTGGAACACGAAAAGCTGCTTGCAAGTTATTTCAATGACCACTTCTACTTGCATGCATTCAACAGTATGCCCCCAACGAGTGCAAACGCCACTCCAGGCCTTGGCGGAGAGCGTGGCTCTCATGCTTCCGGAAGTCTGCGCATCAGATTAAATTCAAACGTTGCTACCTTGTACTTTTACACACACACACACACACAGAGACACACGCTCCGGCTTTAACCACCCGCTGGTCCACAGAAAATCTCTGCTTCGACAACATGCCCGTGAAACTTCGCGCGATGCACATACAGTCCAGTGATTTGCTTGATTCCATCTTGGTGGACACGGGCATGATCGGGGGGGTTGTTCAGGGCTGTTTGATCCTCCGAACTTGGCCTCCACCCTGCCAAAGTCCCAAACATCTAAACACCTGAACACCTGACTCAAGATCTTTGGTCAAAGCCGGGCAGCGATCTACGTAGCCAAAGTAGTTGGCTTTCTCGTTTTTCGGCACCGTGCTCCAGTCCTTAGCCGTGACTCAGAACCTCAGAGCTCCCGAACTTCCTGTCGGCATCCCCACCCCCGAATCAGAAACCTCGAGCGACGCCAGTGCCGAGCTGAGGCTCGAAGGGCGGCATCGGCACAGGGGCCGGCCTGGGGGGCACCTCTCACAAGCGAAGGCCACCCGCAAAACAACATGCTGTCGCTCCGTCGCTCCCGCTCCTCCCGTCGCCAAGCACGCAGGCGGCGCTGCAGCACCGGGTCCTCGCTTGTTGCCGAGGCCTCCTCCAAGTAGTGCCTGGACTGACAGGCCGGAATCTTTCTTGACTTGGTTCTCCCACCCAATAGCAGTGATGGCAAGCTGCAAGGCCATGTCCATCCAATGGGTTCGAACGTTGCCTCCGAGCTCTGGATCCTGCTTGCGGACTGCAACAATCCTGAGCACATCTGCCTTCAGACTGAACCAAGTCACGACGTGCCTCCGATTCTCGAAGGTACAAGGCCCTGCAGGCCTGGCAGGCTGCGGAATCTGCGGAGTCACAGTATCTTGGTTGCCATCTTGCATTCCGCTGCTCTTGCCACTCTCACTAGACTTTTTGTCGTGTGCCTCTTCCTTGTGCTTGCAGGCACTACGACCCCTGATGGTAGCTCGGGGTCACGGAGGCACGCAAATACACTGAAACGCCCAATGTCCTTGCTGAAGCGCCTAGACTCGTCTTGCGAAATCTACTGCGGCCTCTGCAGCGATGCGTAGAGCTCGTGGCCTCTCAAGGCCGATACCCAGCACGGCCACACAGTCGTCCAATGCATCCTGCAGAATGACATAATGGAAATTAAATTTGGGGACTGAAGGCCTCTGTGAGTTGCAACCAGCCTTATGTTGCCACTTCTGGTGGAGCACCTGGCAAATGAAACTACGCAGCATCATGCACAACGTCTCGCGTCCTCACGGCCCCAATATTGGAAAAGCCTGCTGCCTGCCCTCGCCTCGGCACGTTTTAGCAACAATCCACAGCGCAGCGGGGCCACGACAGAGTCCTTCGCCAAGATTGAGCGGCAAGCGGCAGGAGTCAAGAGCATCAGATCAAGTGCCCTCAAGCTCGAGTGTGCTGCAGTTCCTCGGGTGGCAATACACCCAGCGCATCTGAGTACTGCCTGTCGGCGCTGAAGACGTCACCTGAAAAACTAAATACGTGGAGTCAGACAGGGCTCAGCAAAACAAGACGTGACATCGAAGGCAGTTGCCATTTCCCATCTAGTGTTTCGCTCACAAGCCGTGCACCTGACTCTCGGCTGGCATCGCCCTGCTTCAAAAAGGAGCCGGCCATGGTCACGGCTGCAAAACCTGCGATTCAGACTGGTATTGCCCCTGCAACCAAGATCAGCTGATGCGTGTATGCGTATGTAGGTGTGTGTGTGTGTGTGTGTGTAAATATATATTTATGTATATATCAGCTTCCCCGATCTACATCGCTCGACTCACTCGCTGAACAGCCTGCAATCGCTCCCCTTTTCATGCGACCGCAACGTGGGAGTCGGCCACAGATCTGAACAAAATCTCCCTCGATCTCCACAAGTCCGATCGGAAGCCCCGATCACCGGGGGGGCGCATCGGCACATGCCAAAGATCGCACCTTCAGTCCGATCGGACACATCAGATGAGAAAAATTTCCCGCGCCAAAACTTTAAAAGTCCTCGATCGGAGCGTCGAGAGGAGCAGTACCGAGGAGCCGCATTGACTCGGCCTCGGTCTGCCGAAAGGCACGGAAGGCTCTGCTTTGGGTTTGGCACACGGAGCAGCTGCCGGATCTGCCCGAACATAACCGGCGGTAGGAGCTGCTTTCGGCCCGAGATCTGCGGGCAGTGGCGGCCCTTTGGGCTTGGGAGCAGGACCGGCTGGCTTCGGACCCATGCGCACCACCATCGGAGCACGAGCCAAGCGCCCCTAGTGGGGCTGACCACCTTCTGGGGCCCATCCAGCTCGGGGGGCGGATCTTCCGGCGGGCAGGTGACGATTCCGATCGCGATGAGCAGGCGGCGTCACCCAGGGGATCCCCCGGCAAAAGAGGTAACATATCGTGCCGGCTACCGCAAGCTGAGCAGAGAGGCGTGAGCTGATTGTCGGCCCAGCATTCATGCGGTATGCGATCGGCCGCATAGCATGCTTCTGCGTAGCCGTCGCAAAAGCGACTCGTGTAGAGACCACAATCCACACACGGGCGACAGAGCTCTCCGTACGAGCCGTACGCAAGAGCCTGCAGGCCGATCCTGAGCCTGGCGAAGGGGATCGGCCATATCTGTTCGAGAACGAAAAGGGTGGAGTGGGTGGGATCTTTTAGATAGGGGCCGATCGGAAAATTGCCAAAAATGGCCACGGATGAACATCATCACGGCTGTTCCTACGATCGAGAAACTGATCTCCTAATTCCTACCCACCAGACTGATAATTAGGAGACGTATCGGGGAGCAACGGGGAGGAAGACGGACAGACGGAAACACAGAGAGCCAAGCACGCGGGGAAACACACATATATTTAATTACCTGTCCCAACGCAACTACGATAGTCTGCAACTGCGGGGGATGAAACACAATATTATTCATTGACTTTGTTGCATCATGTATTGTTCGGGTCTGTAGATAGATAGATAGATAGACAGGTAGACTCGTGCTAGCTAGCTAGCATAGCTAACTAGCTAGCTGATAGATAAACAATAAATAAACAGACAGCTTTGTACATACGTGCATATATACACGAATATTTATATACACCCAATCATATTTATATTCATGTGCCTAGTTCTCGTTTTGCTCGTGATTTTGCATGCGCGTGTTTATCTATATCTGCATCTGTAGTCATATGTACATCTATACCTGCATTTGTAAGTACAGTTGTATGATGTCTATATATACTTGTTCATATGCAGGTAACCTAAACACTTACTTTTGTTATTTTTGTACGGTTGTACTGACATATACACATGTGTTCTGTATTACCGGTTGTATGCATTGCATGACATTGCATGGCAATACATGGCAATACATGACATTGTGTTACCTTACATTGCATTACAGTACATCACATACATGGGTACAGTATATATATATGTACAAAAATATATACAGCTCTATTAATAAACCCCCTGCGCATGCATGTATACATATATATATATATACATATGTATACATATATGTATTTACATATAATTTACAGATGTATATATATATATAAGTATGTATAAATATCTATGTATATATGTATGTATAGATATACGAATTTATATGCTACCCCCATGAAGACCAAGCTCTACATGAAATTTCGACGATTCCAGAAATTCAGTCGAAGAAGTTTCGGAATTGCTGGAATTCCGAAATTCAACAACGCGGTGCCTTACGCTTTGGCATTTTCGGACAATTTTGGGACTTGGTAATGCTTCGAATCTTCGGCATTTGGAATTTTTGCATTTAAACTTCTGGAATTCCAAAACTCAAAAGACTGCTTTCCGAAGGTTTTGGAGTTTTTGCGAGTTTTTGAAATGTTTGGACTTCTTTGCATCCCAAAACCAGTCTCCAAACTGTCTTCTCTCTCTCACTCCAGCGTACTCAAGGATCGCTGTCAGAGGCCTGTAAATTCATTGTGTTGAATCCCTGCTAATTGAAATTGGGCTTTGTACTCGTATGCTGCTTAAGTCGCGTTCGAGCTGCTTTAGCTAAGCCGATACGTAAGTTATCGACGAACATTTGCGTGGCTATTAGTTATCAGTATTTTTAAAACCATGCAGCTGGTTTGTCAATGTCAAGAACTCATGTGATACAGTAATGCATGTTCTAAACTGCGTTCGACACCTACTTGGTGTTAAGTATTAAATGTACACAAAGTCAAAAATGTCTAGCTAAGGAAAAGTATATCAGTATGCGCCTGCTGTGGAAGTACAAGGTCAGAGGTGCTTCGTTGCTCTCTGAAGGAAACCACATGACCTCGCCGTCGTCATCCAAGAAGTACAAGCTGCGCTCGAGCCCTGCAGCTGCAGAGTAGCACTCCAGGTACCCAGCAAAGGTTCCGTTCATGCGGATGCCCTGCAAGTAGTCATGAAAATCGTAAGACTGCGCGTCGCCAGCTCGGCGGGCACTGCCGGCCACATGTCCGCCCCACAGATTTGCAAACTCCTCGTTGTGCTGGGACATGTAACACGAAACTGACATGTGAACCTGCGACGCCGTGTACGTAGTTCTTTCCCTGCAACTTGTCATTCAATCGCCTTTGCCTTGGTTGCTGACACAGCATTGCTAGGCATCCAGCCTTTCCAGGATTTGTTGCTCGCGGGCTGCGTGTCGTCGGACTCCTCCTGACGCTTGTGCTTTCCGCCGTCCTGGTCCTCCTCCTGCATGTCCTCGTCGTCATCCAAGTTTCCAGACTCAAGGTCTTCGCGAGTCTTGGTTGAACTCCACGGCTGCGGTTGGTGTCGTCGGTCCTGTAGAGGCGCACTGACCTTGCGGGCTGCAAAAGGGTGGTGTGCTTTGCTTTGCGACGCCGCGCTGCCTCGACAAAGGTGATGTCATAATCCTCGTCCTCGTCCACGAAGATGGAAGATGGACAGCATCCTGATCCTCGGAGCGCACAGCCCTGGCGACCCAAGCAGTTCCGCCCTTGCGGTGTTGCTTTTCGAGCAACTCAACTTGTTCGAAGCCCGCTTCTTGGAAAACTGTTTCAACGTGAGCCGAGTCCCATCGAGGGGCAATCACGTCGACTCTCCAGACGCTGGCTTTGATGCTCGCACGCTTGTCGTCGGCGCGCACGAAGACAAGCGGGTGCTTGCCGACTGCTAAGCCTAAGCACTCTGACGTACACGTCCCAAGTCTCACCCGGCTGGCTTTGGAGCCAAACGAGCTCGAGCAACCACCTTTGGCCTGAGTTCCCTAGCTTGGTGCCACTGGACTGAAGCAACTTAAGAGCCGTGTCCCCATCGTACACTCGCAACATACCATTCAAAAGATAGTTCTCAGCGAGCTTCGCAACGAAAGCTGCCTCCCAAGTAGCAGCTGCTACCTACGACCTCCGAAGCCCAAGCTCTGGCTGCACCACCCGGATTCTGAAGCATGCTTTGCCACTCGGCCTTGGCAACACGCTGATAGCGTCTGCGAAAGCTTCGCAACGAGGGCGCATCACACCCCACGCATGCATCCAACACTGGCGGTGCCGAATCTTGGTCTGCATGATTCCTGGGACCTTCAGCAGACGAGCCCTGGCATCCGGGGCCGCCTCCCGAGGCTGGTGCCACAAAGCACCGCAGCGATGCCTTCCGCGGCATCCGCTAACCGAGCTGCTTCGGCAAACTTTTCCTATGAGTGTAGGAGCACTACGTAAACTTCGTGCTGCTATACTCGGCAAGTTCATCGGCCGCTCGCAAAAACCCCACATCACTAGTGACCAGCGATGTCCAGTCTTGCTGACGCAAGTTCCATCGCGCCTCGTGCCAACCCGAAAACCCGAACTCCATGTCTTCCCGGGCGCCTGATGGGCATGTTGTTTCGGAGCTTGGTACCAATCATGCTGTTGTCATGAGGAGCGAGCCGGCAGTTTCCTGAGTGATGCTGGGACCTGACAAGAGCAACACAACGGCAAGACGTGAAAGCGCATCCCTGGAACCAAACTCCTTGCGAGATGCTGTGGTTCCGGACACACGACACGCTCATATTGGATCCAGCGGATTTGCTGGCACCGTACTGCCCCTAGAAATCGCGCCCGCTGGCTCGACATTGCCAGCAGCTCCCATTGTTGCTAGGCCAAGCTTGGGACTGCGACTGTCAACACATTTTGTAAAATCAAGTGACACAAGCGCCCCTTGCTCAGCTCGCCACTGCTGCTCTAGAACGATAGCAGTGAGGGCATCACGGCCTTTGGTGGCTTTGTATGTGTGCTGCGTGACCCGTGCATCCACTGCCTAGTTGAGTCACGGCGCGGAAGAGCGCCCTCCAGAAGGCACTTAGCATTGTTATCGGTCTGAGCTGTTCAGCAGCGCAAGAATCCTTGCTCACCAACGATTGCTTGGGGATGAGCGTTTGCTGATGTGCCTCATGGCTCCCGGGACCTCACCGACATGCAGCCAGTGGTTGGCGATTTTGGCGTAGCTCTGCCGTAGGCTCAGGCAAGGCCGCCAGCTCGTCTCCCGTGAAACCGTCAGTCCCAGCGCTCGTGGCAACTAAACTTCGGGCAGCAGTTTGGAGCTCAGCAGCACTGGGCGCCTCACATTGCAGCGGTATACTGGGGCCTGCGACTGCCCTCCACGCATGAAGGATCTCCTCAAACTCTGAACTTCCGGCCTATTCCAAAATCCCTGCCAACATGATAGATTTTTTAATAAGGCTTTATCGTAAAACTGAGTAGCAGTGCCGGTCTTCTCGTTGGACAGATGGCGGAAGTGTGCCCACAGTTCGCGCAAGCCACCTCGTAGCCGCCTGCCCCTGTTGGCGCATCTGAGTCCGCCACTTGTGCAAGTTTTCAGCGTGCTGGTTGTGCTTCGGAGGCCAATAGGCTCCAGCTTGGTGGGGCTAATAAGTGTTGGGCACTGGATGTTTACAAACAGCTTATCCAACATCTTTTGTTTACGTATCTACATCCTCGTTGGTGTTGGCGTAGTGTTCATAGACATTTGCATCATTTGCACACAAGTAAATGTCAAAACAGTTCATATGTAATGGATGTTCTATTAATACTCCGTCATATATAATGAATGTTTAGCCGAAGCTGCCGAATCTTAATCGTCACGTAGTGTAAGCTTCGAGTAAAATTGCAATACCCAGAAAATACATGTCAATAACATGTGTTGAACATCTAACCGGTAGCTGTTCGATTGCTCCGTTGGTGTTTGACCAATGTGTACTGTTTGTATATACAAAAGTTTGTCGTTAACTGGACATTGAACCGTCGGCTGGCCTTTGATTTGTGTAAGTTTTGGTGTTTCACGACTACAGATTACATCATCGCTAAGCGTTATATGCATATTCGTCCGGTATTTCATGTTCAGTGTTGACACATACGGGTAGCTATGTCTAAGTCCCCGTCCAAGAAAAACGCAAAGCTCTTCGAACATATGCTCATCTGACATGTGACGCGAACACAAACCTTAATGAATGTTTCATGACTATAAGCTTCAGATCTACGTGCCTTCAAAAGGCTGTTCATTCATTTTCCATCACACAATATGCCGACATGTTCCAGCAATAGCTGATTGTTAGCAAGTGTGCAGTTCAACACTTCAGTTAAATTAACAGGCTGTATTTGATGTCTGGCAAAATGTCTAATTCAACTCTTATGAATGTTTCTGTAGTGTGTAAATGAAATGAATGCATCATTTAGTATGTAAAACCAAACTCGGAAACGCCGTATTGATATGGTATATTAGGAGGTCTAGTCACTGACACTCTGACAAACCCTCGGTTAGCAGCTTCGAATTGCCCTAGTCTCTTCTGAACGAAACAATCGGCAGGTATTATTTAGGACTTAACTGCTGCATGGTTTTAAATCTCGATTGTACTGCTGCAGCAAGCTATTCCAGTACAAACTGAGTATTCGATATTTATGAGCATGTTCTCGTTTGTTGCTTGAGCAGGCTCAGATGTGAGGCGAACAGAACATGACGCTACAAAAACAAAGTATCCAACAAGTAATGATCCGATATTATATAACTTCAGATTGACTCGACTCTGTTAACAACCAACAGATGTATCGTAAATTCTACCTGAAAATTCAGTAGCCGGTACTCGACATATGTACTCGATGAGCCGTGAGGCCGAACACGGTAAAATAGTCAACGAATACTAATCCAAAGTTAACTGCATGTATACTGTAATCGAAATAAGATAAGGACACATGATGCATCGTATTATTATGCGTAGATGCGTACGTGAGTCACAAGACATGGGAGCACATAGAACGACAAGAAACATAGCTACGAACTGCCCGCTTTCTGTGCTGTAGTCTGCTATATACTGTAGACAACAATAACAGGCACGGAATTTAGAGGTATGTACAGAGTCTTCGGCTTCCATCCGCAACAACACAAACACACACATGAGCAATTGCATGGCCGAGGTTGGTGCTTGGGCGGGGGTATCACACATACATATGTGTGTATATATATATATACATATGTATGTATGTATGTGTGTGTGTCTATGTGTGTAAGTATGATTAGATAGGTAGATAGATAGCTACATATACATGCGCAAGTGCACGTACACCTGCATGCATGAATACATACACACACTTCGGCTGGGATTACAAGCATAGACCCAACCCCAGACCACAGCGCACTTGCTCTCCCAACGGTGACAAGCCCTGAATGCCCCATGCCCCACCCACTTTCTTCCCGCGCTGGTCTCAAGCCCCCAGTCTCTGTGTTTCCCTCTGTCGCGCTCTCTTCTCTTCGTTGGCCGGGTTGCGCCGTGCCGTAGTCAACTCTTCTCGCAGGCGGACGACAGGCAAGACCTGCCAACGTATTCTGCAGGTCGTCTAGGGCCGTACAAGATTTTGGGTGATTTGGTGGGGGTCGTTTGGCTTTTGTAATCGGGTCTTGTTTTCCTCGGCCCCTTACAAACACTAGGGTTGCTCAACTGTTTTGTTGGCCTGCCCTCCACGATCCCCGCGAGGTCTGTTTGACAAACGCCACTGCCACAAATCCCCCTCTGTTCGGGCTGGACCATGTAAAGCACCTCCATTCAAGATGCCGTGTAGTTGGCTTGCTTCACCTCCGATAGTTACTCCAAGCCTCTGAGGCCTTTTCCTGCACTCTCCATGTTCACTCAGCTGAGCTCCCATTACCACGAGCACTCTTTTTGGTATCTTCGGGTCTCCTCATTCCTCCGCATTTTTGTCTGCACCATCTCTTCCTCCGCTCTTTCCATGCCCAGCCTCCAGCCTCACTTTTGTATTCGTGAAAGCAGCAAGGTGTAGAGACCAGGGTTTGAAGCAATCTAGTAATCTAGTACGCATTAAATACAACACCGAGTGGCCAACAATCACAAACTCTAAGGAAACTTGGCAAGTCAATGAAAACAACATTTCTGGAGAGTTGCATTTCATCAGATCTCATCTATCTGTCTCCGTGCAACCTTTAGATCCTAGGGATCCTGCCCAAAATCTTGAAGCCCGTAGGTCAATTCGTGTAGATGCGGGCATGTGGTGTCGGACTGCCTGGCTCTCCGAGATCAGCTGCAGCGCCGCAGCCCAGCAAGCATCAGCCTTCCAGCGAACGCCATCAAGAAAAGCATGTGAAATGCTGCCAAAGACCTAAAGCCCAGGCCCACTGTAGAAGCCTATCAGCATCGGAACAGCAGATGTCGACCATGCTCCGAGATTTGTGCAGCACCTCCTGCCAGTCCCCACGCTCGGCCGCCGCTTCCCCAGATGCACGCAGCTCAGAAATCCTCAGAGGTCGTGGGTTGCATCCGCCTTACTGCTAGCATCATATACGGAGCACACATATCCAACATGCTAGCAACTTTCGGCAAACCATCTTCATCACCTCCTCTCTTCCACATCCGAGTTTTCTACAACGTTGGAAAAGCCGACTCATAGCGAATGGGCGCAGGGCCAGGGCAACGCAGAACTCTGCAACGACAACTCCTCTCCTGGAAAGCTCTGCCGGGGTGCTTTGCTTGCTCGGTCGCCTCCTGGAGTGCTTCCAACTCCACGCGGAGGACCTCGGAGCCCTCGCGTAGCTGCCCAAAATGACTCTCTAGGTTCGGGCCTTCACATGCCCCATCATGCGACTTGCTCAGTGACTCAATTGTCAGGGCCTGTGGTTTCCACAAGTCTGCTTGCAGTTGACTTCTGGGAGCTGGGATACACGATACCCTTCAGATACAGAAAACGCAGTACTTCAAGAAGCCCTGGCCCTCCTGCTAGCGCCTTGGCCTTCCTCAGGACCCGATCGGCAAACGACAGGAGCCCATCGATCTCGATACCTGCCTGCGATCCCAGCACTCGATACGTCCAGAGGAATCTTGATGTGAACCAGAGCTTGCTCATGGCGGCTGCATCCAGCGAGCACGACTGCTGAATGATGAATGCTCAACTGAACAGCCCGGAATCTCCTCGAGAGACTCGTCGCCCAGGGCTGCTTCGACCTGTAGCCCACGTCTGGAGTCTACGGTCGATGCTGGTCAGGCTCTGCTTGGATCACTGATATTCCTGGCCTGCCCCATGGCCAGCACTGCCAAGCCTTGCATGGCCTCTTTCAGCTCCGCTGCTAGCGCAGCCGGCGCTCCTGTCCGTCGGTGTGAAGTCTGACTCCTTTTGTGACACCCAGCCATCAAATTCTGGCCCTCTGCATCTCCTGTGCCCTCCAGTGGCTCTAGTAGTTGCAGCGCAGCAATGTAGCTTGTTGCCGCGGACTCATAGCTGGTACGCGTGGACCGTCGAGCCTCGCAAAAGAGGCGACAACTCAGACCCTAAAAACGAGCCAATCTTTTATGACCTAATTTCTAATATATTTTCATCCTTAGGAAATTCTCCTGTAAAATCACATCTATAATCTTCTATTTTTCTTTCTTCATGTCAAATTAAATCTTGGATCATGTGAATTCTCCTTTGTAGATCTCTATATTCTCTGCAATGAAAAAGTGCTTGGAGGTTCTATGACGGAAGGCACCTCGTCGCCGCGGCACTGCAGATCCTGCAAGAGTATAGACCAGAGGTACGAACTCTGCGGGGCCACTTGCAACAAAGCATGCCTTCTGCTGGCAGGCAAAGGCGGTGCGAACTTGTGCTACAACATGGGTCTCCTTGGCCTGGCCCAAGACACACCGCAGCTGTAGATGCTTCGCCTGGAGTTGCTGAGAAGCAAGTTTCGACGAAAACTGCGACACTGATCTGATTTTCGGGCCTGCTCCTCCCAAGACGAAGCGGTACACGTGCCAGCCGCAGCTGCGTCTTTGGCATGCTGCTGCACTGACTCCTTGTCATGCTTTCTTTCTTCAACCCTCAGCGAAAAGAAACTTTGTCAAACTTCCGAGGCACATGCACAGTAAGCTTCAAAGCTGTAACATGCAAGGACAGATACATCAACGGCCATGAATTCAGACTCACACCCATCCACCAACCGTGCATGTTGTGCGCACTTCCAAATCTCAGTCCAAGTTTCAAGCAGGCTTGCGCAGTCCAGCCACTGCTGTGCATCCTAAGACAGCAAGATCTCAGGCATTGTCGCTATCCACCTGCTGACATTCTAACTCTACCCCTGCCCTCATCAAGGTCGCACTTCACCGGGTGGGCTATGAGGCCAATGCCAGTCTACATCCTAAATCGACTGTTTCGGTCGAGGCTTCACTCGTTTCGGGTCCCAAACAGATCCGATCGCCAAGTGGATTGCTGGAGCACCCTTCCGGAGCGGTAGAGTACCCGCTGTCTGCAGCTGTGGTTCACAGGCCTTCTGGGCCGCCCGCAGACGACTCATCACGATGCGCCTAAATTCCCGACAGCCGAAGGAAGGATAGTCGGATAGTCTGCCCAGCGTCCCAGACCGTGCGCACGACACCGCACTACGTTGTGGAAACGCTTCTCTGCAGCTGGGTGGCTCAGGGCATTGCTTTAAGAGCTCCCGCAGTTCTTGGCGCAGATTGCCTGACTCCTGAATAAGCTCGGGTACACGGACAGCGGCGGCACCTCTGGGGCCTAGAAATTCCGAGGTCCTTCGACTCGCACGAGTCAACATGCCGCAATGCCGTTTCAAAGAATCGCCGAGCTCCGTCCCAATCCTGCCAACGACACTTGGAGCTGACAGGATGAGCCCCATGTTTGAGAGCACTGCAGCAGATGTATCTTCATCGCTCCTCGGCATCCGAAGCATCGAGACCTGACAGGCGGAATGGTTCCCAGGAATCCAGGAGGCCTGTCTGCGATGTTCTGCCCCTCCTTGGCTTTTAAGCACCGCCGCCCGACGCCAGGGCAGAGCCTCCCGCAAACACTGCAGCCGCTGCAGCGCCAGCGCGAGACCCGGACTCGGTTTGGAGCTGCCATGCTGCGCCGGTTTCAGGTCACCGTGCAGTCAAGGCACTTGTCTGCATGATCGATGAGGTGCTCGGCATCATCCTATAACTCCCGGAGATCTCACAGAGAGTCGATTGCGTGGTTACGATTGCAATTCAGACCGCAGTGGTGCTCTGGAACGCATGCCACAAGAACACTCCGGCAGATTGTGTGTGTACTCCGCAGCTTGTCTGGCGTCACATCGCGACTGGGTGGAAATTCGCCTGGCGCCTAGGGCCTAGGGCCTAGGCCTAAGCAATCCAAGCGGGCCGACCAGCCTGAGCAGCATCAAGCAAAGCCTGCGCATCATCGAAGTTGCCGGTCGCGGCCGCGCCCTTCAGAGTTGGAATCTGTCTGCAACTGGCCTGCTGGCCCTACTCCGCAGCGTGACTGCACCCTTCCTCGGCTGAAGCCAAAGCTCTCTGGAGCTGAAGTAGGGTCGCCTCCGCAGCCGTGAAGACCTCAAATGCGACCCGGCCGAGACCCGGCAGCTCAAACCCAAATTGTCGCCTATTTGGTGGCTCTGCAAACTTCAACTCCGAGGTTGACACACTTCCGATATCTGCATGGACACGTGGCCACTTGCGACTTCAAAGAAGTCTGGGAGACATCCCCAGCAGCTGCTCAGCCAGGAGGCTGCAGTCACGCTCGGTGCTGGCTCCTGCACCACGACTGAATCTACTGGCAACCGGCAAACCGAAATGCTGAACTCTCTATGGCCATGTCATGGTGTGTCCTTGCCCCAGGTTGGGACCACACGCCATGAACCGGGCACCTCTTGCTGCGCAGCGGGTATGGACCTGGAGCACGGCAGTCGAAGCTGCCTGCTAAACCAAACCGAATTTTTTGCCGCGTGCTCTCCGCAAGAAGCACTTTCCCGGCGGAGCCTTCCCAAGAGGTGGCAACGGAAAAAGCTTCAGGAAGATTGACCGGTCAAGAGGCAAAGGCGGCAGAGTAAACAGCTACGAGGACAAGTATCCAAACAGAGGTGGTAGCACTCGCAACCCGACGGACCAGAACGACCTCTGCAATAAGAACAACTATAAGCCTAGCACCAGATGTTTCGGCTTGACGGACCCGGTTTAATGCTCGGTGGTGGAAAAGTGCTGAGATCGAGGAGAGTGCTCTGCGCGCAGATGCCCGCGGTGTCACAGTGTCACTCGCGTGCTGGCTTCTTGGCCAATGGATAGCCTGCAGATCGTTACTTTGCTAGACTACGGCGGAGAGTCTCCCAGCCCGCCTGCGAGAGTCAGAGTCGCCTATGTTTGCTCATACACCGAGAGGCTCGCCCACATAGAGTGGATGTCCGGCAAGGCCAAGGATCCAGCCTCTCGCTCCAAGAGCTGCCCAAGGGAGCCCAAGCGACTGAGCGACTGACTCCGGGCCTTGCCAGCTCTCCTGGTGCTCGCAGCTCACAAGGAAGCCTTGACCTCGCCACGGAGTCTGAGGTTTCATGCGAAGCTCGCATCATCTCACATCCCTTCCGTCTACCTTCGTGAAGCTAGCAATAAAATTCCTCACTGGACGCCCGACAAGGCCTGGCTTAAGCACCAAGCGTATGCATTCAAGCTAAGCTTAGTTACCCGGCTCCTGAACCTCTGGAGCACTGGCAAACTTGTCTACAACCTTGCCTGCCTCGTTTATGTTTTGTGGCCTACTGTCGCTTGGGTGACCTGTGTCTGGCTCGCTTCACATGTCCAGCAGAAGCTAAGCGTCTGTTCTGGTAGACCATGGCGCCCTGGTACTCTGCAGGAGTTGCCAGGTAAGTTCCGTTGGCCTCCAAGGCGGCCCAGCAATGAATCTATCCTGGACTTTTGGACTCCTTCCTGGCCCGGCCTGGCCCGGCCTGGCCCTGGGCTTCAAAAATCTCTCTGTTTGCAACCGCGGGTCTTGCTCCCAGCCGGCGCCATGAACGACCAGAGCGGCGCCGCGGCTGCGAGCAAGGTGCGACATGTGGCCCGGCCCGGCCGGGCACTGGTATCATTTCCTCTGGATCCCTCCGCCTTGCTAAGCTGCCATGGCACCCGTTGCGAGTTGCCGTGACTCCCTGTGTCGGTTGCTGGTGTCTCGTCGTGCTCTGCGCTGAGCCAAGCGTAACCAAGCTCGAGCGAAACTTGAGAACGAGTTCCACGTCACCCTAACTGGCTTCTTGGCTGTGAGATGAACTCTCGCAGCCTGGATGTCCGAGTTCTCTTGAAATGGAACCTGCAGATGAGACAGGCTCCACAGCAGCGAAACTAGCACCACACTCTGAAGCTGAGCTAGGCCCAAAACACAAAGCATGGCAAGCACCGCGCGGGAGGCAAGGAGCTCCAACCTCAGGTCTTTCACAGCTACGACAGGATGTCTCATCTTTGCCTCGGCTTTCGCCGCCTCAGGTCCAGACTCACTCTTCGGCATGTTTTGCTTCGCTCCCTGCGGGGCGAAACGGCGAATGATGCAGACAAGCTTCTATGGGACATCATTGTATATTAATAGCCATTAACGGTTAATCTACCAGATTGATAGATCAATTCAGTTGCGAATTCCAAAGCCACATTTTGGCAGACTTTTAGCACCCTCTTAATCTTAGGCCTCCTGTTCGATTATTGGAGTAGGGGGCCACGTCATTTTTCGCCCTGCGCCTTTTGTTGACGCTTGCTGCGACTGAAACTGAATTAGCTGAAGTGAAATAGGACCGCGTCAGCGCACAAGAACAAGAGCAATATCGTTTGGTGGAGTTCGTGTCTTCTTGCTGGGAGGAAGTGGCACTACTACTGGCGTGAGGCACGACCAAACGCTTGCCCTCTTCGAGGGAAGCATGGGTGATATTAAAAATCTCAGTCCGAGCCATTCTTTGCAAAGCCGGCTCGCCAGCTAATGGCAGGACCCCGTTGACATTGCCAGAAAGCTTGATGCTGTTGCAACCATGGTGGTTTACCTAAGGCCTAAGATGTGCTCCTGGCAATCTCGAACAATCGAATGTGTAGTTCGCACCAAGAAAGGGAGCATCGAACCGAAGTGTTGCTGAAATCGGTCTATGCCTTCTGCTCCTTCTGGTCGGTGCAGCCAAACCTCTGTGAATGCGCTTCCTCCACAAAGCAACTCAAGATGTTAACAAATTGAGCTACGGTCTGCAGTGGAGGCTTTCAAAAGGCCACTGACGTTTTCAACACAGAGAAACCTTCGCTGCAGTCTGTGCGCTTACTGAGCGTCAGATCACACTCAGGGCCGGAAAGCCAGACAGCTCTCAAGCACGTGCCGTACAACCTCGCAAACACTTGGGGCAAAGAAGCACAGTCCGGTTACCGTCTTTGATGCAACCTTCAATTCTGAGCCCACGTAGTGAGGCCGTTACATTTCGAATCGAAGGCATTCACAGGGTTTCCCGCTGCTTGCCAAGTGGCTGTTGCCAGCGGGATGTCAAGATCTGTGACCTGCAGAATGGTGGACCAAAACACATGCCTCTGACTCGCACATCAAGTGTCCACCTAGCCCTTGAACAGCTGGGCGCCCACACAGAAAGCCCAGAACCTGCGAGAGGACGGGCACCCTTGAAGTTTTTGAAGGACCTGCCACTGATATGCACGAAATTGACCATCCATCCTCGCTCCTTCACTTTCGCAGGGTCCTTTCAAACCCCGCCTCTTCGGCCACCTTGCGGACAATCAGGTCTTTATCCTGAGGTAGAAGACTCAGACGGAAAGACAGACAAACAGACAGACAGACAGCCCAGCCGTCACGCACACGCACATGCACACACACATACACACACACACACACACAGAGAGAGACACACGTGCGCGCGCACTTGGGCCGAGGCTGAAACGAGACCTGCTTTCAAGTATTGCCACCAAGCATCGTTAACGGAAATACTAGTCACAGTTCGAAGCAGGCGCTTGTCCACCGTGACAACCTTGGCCAAACGCCGACACAGACAGACACCGAAACCGTCTTCAAGCAGATGGTCTCGCGGGCCGAGGGCAGAGCTAGACTTTGTAGCGCCCGGAGGGCTTCGCGGCGGACGGGCGGGGATTTATCCTGTGCCAAAGGGAGAGCCACTGAAGCAACATGAGGCAACGCCTTGAGCGGCGACGTGGCAGAATGAATCAATGAATCAACCTGATTGAGCTCATGAGCTGCTTATGGCCTATGTCCTCCTGAGCCCCGGAACCTCCCAAACTTCAGAAAGCAAAGTCCGGGCTCCTTGAGAGCGCCCTGCGCTCGGCTGAGGGCAATGCGGTCTCCGGGGTCCGCAAGACGCGCAATCCTCGAGAATGCGCAGTGATAACGTGCTGCTGTTGCTGGTAGCGTGGAAACAGTGCAGAGGAAGGCAGAAGCATTATGAACCGACGCGTTGAGACAACAGCTCCGGCCACAACACACTTCTCAGGTGAAAAGGAACCAGGCACTCGGCCCCTGCATCGCAACGGCACGCATCTCTGCATCCGAGTCTTGTACCCTGGCAGGTGTCGATACACAGATGAACCGTGATGACGGCATGACTTCCATACGGACGTTCTACGCAAGAGTCTCGTGAAGTCTCTTCTGGGGAACAGCATACTTTGCTTCTCGCCCAGTTTGCGACGAGCCATGACAAACATCACTGCCTCTCCAGCACGTAGCTGAGGGCTGCCTTGCACAGTAGAACCAACAAGCTGACAATTAAGAACCTGTACTCAATGCAAGCAAAGTGGATGCTGGGAGGCCGGCAGCTCGACCTTCTTCACCCATGGATGCGGACCTTTTTGGGGCAGAAGATAAGTCTCGCCCACGTCTGCATGAAGTAGTCAGACGGTACAGTACTGTAGGCCGTTCACTGCAAATTATTCTTGTCGGCAGTTCCTCCTTAACGGATGAAATTTTGGAAGTCACCGGGAGGCTCCAAAGCCAAGCGGCAGTGCCGCCACAGCCAACAGGGCGGCTCGTCGGAGCGCAGCCTTCAGAGCGTGTCGAGCATTGCAAAGACTTGGGAGGTCTACGACCACATCGCGGTAGTTACTGCTATTATACGGATCTACGTACTACTTGCACGACAAAGAGTGAAGCAGATAGAAGAGGATAGAAGCGGTCCAAGGTTCCCTGTTTCCCTCCCACCTTCTCCCTCCTCTTAATCCCCTCCCCGGTGGCCCAGACCTCTCCGAGGAAAAAAAGCCGAACCGGGCCTCGTCGTCTGAGAGATAGGCTTCGGCATCCTGGCTCCGCAAAGCGAGAGACAGGAAATTTTGAGACGCCGGGCTCTCTGCAGGATGGTGGTCATTTGGCACGAAGACTCTAGGCCGCTCCATATCTGACACCGACACCACTACCAAGAGCAAAACGTCTTCCTTTTCAAGGGCATTGAGGTGAAGATGCCGCTATGTCCATTGCAAGTGGCACGCCGCAGATCTCTTGTCCGGTCAGCGCCAGATGCCACGCTCCGTCTGAACGCGGTAATGAGCACGCCCTTTGAGATCGTACTGCTGGCTAGAAAGCGCGGATACAACGGCCACGACGTGCAGCACATCTGATGGGCTGCGACTGTCTCGGCATCTGCGATACGGATTTGTGCGGAGAAACAACACCCCGTCCTAAACAAGCAGCAAACAAACTGTGCTCTGGTTAGATATGCCTGAAAGTGCTCTTCACAGCCGCTCGGCATCACAGTGTCTACAAAATGTAGCATTCTTCGAGCTTCGAATGCCGCCAGCTGTTCAGGGGTGCCCGGCTCCTTGCAAGCCCCAAAAGTCTTCTGTGCAGACAGGGCCAGGTCGGTGCCCATGGTGCCCTCACCAGCTGTGTGACGGCAGAGCGCAGCGTTTACTTATTTTTTTCACCTGGACTTGCAGTACCTCACCGCGTCCGTGACACTCGAGCACCGATTTCCTTCGCGTGACCTTGGCCCGAGAGCACCAATGTTCCAGCAACTTGGTCAAGCGAAGGAAATCGATGCTCGAGGCCACTGACACAGTGGCTCAGATCCACCACCCGTACCCCCTGCAGCATTTCGGGCCGGCAGCCGCCGTGCAAACTTGAGCAATATGGACATAATGCGCTTGCATCCATCGGCCACGCTTGGCATCCATCACCTTGGTGAGGCCAGGCTGCCGAAACAACCACACACGTCTCATCGTAAGTTAGTCAAGAAGCTTCAGCAGATTGCCATATCAATTCCGCTTTCATTATCTTCCGGGGCAACTCTAGATACTCTAACGATACGCTCCAACATCCGCCAGCGGTTCTTGCCTGTGGCATCTAGGAGTCTGGGCCATACTTTCTTGGCGAAACATAGTGACATAGTGACACCTTTTGTTCGGGTCAAGCCTCAAGCCTCGGGGAGCTTCCCAGGCTGAGGTGGACTTACGTCACGACGCGACTGCCATCCAGTGAAGACGACAAGGCAGAGAGAGCACCCAGAACATGCGCGTCGTGCACTTGTTTATGCAAGCGATTGCGAGTGCCCGTATCCGGACCAGGAAAATGATTCTACGAGCACGGCACAAAAATGCCATGACAAGCGCGCGCATCAAGAGGCAGCACCTCCACCTTTAGCGGCTCTGCCCACTCAATGCCGCTTCAAAGACACTCCGTGAATGACACCAGTCAGCTGCAATGGATTGGCCAGCCTCAGCTTCCAAGCCAAGAGCAAAGAACACAGAACACCGTGTCAAAGACACCCCCCGGCGTGCTTTCTGGAGCCCTTCAGCTTGCTTCAAGGCTTCAAGGAGCCTCAGCTCCTGCAGCGGCCTCGCAACGGCGCTCTTCAGCACCTCTGCCACACGGCCCTGCCAGTTGCACAGCTGACAGAAGCGTCGGTTCTGTCCCGCGCTTAGCTGCTTAGCCCATCCTTGAGTATAGATACGTCTGCGTACGTGGCCTGAGCCTCCGGGTCGTCGGTTTCTATCGCTGCAGCGGCATCCGATGCGAACTCTGCGAGCTCCTGCGCAGCCAGGGGATTCAAGGCCACAGAACGGAGGATGCTGAGGCACTAGAACCAGAGCCGGGTGTCCTCCGGCGAGGCTGCACCCATCTGCAGGCACCAAGCAGCGAGGCGCTCGGCATACCTGAGCTCATGAGCCTGCAGCCTGCATGCCAAGCAACAAACGGAAAACCCAAAACTGTCACGCTGCTGTGCCAGACTCAGTTGCTGCAGCCATGCCTCGCGCGCGAGCTCTTCACAAAAAATGGGTCAGCAGTTCAGACACACAAACTTGATCCGGCCTGCAAGCCTGACTGCAAGTCTAGTGTTGCAGCTCGGCGGGCAAGCACCTGCTTCGCAGACTCTTGTGGTGCTCATGTTTTCTCACATCGCAATCGCGGCAGCCTCGTTGCTCTTGACCGCATTCACACGGGCGGCCGTCCCCAGCGTAATGTGGGGGTGCACGTTCCTTCATTCCCGCCACTCTCGCACAAAAAACACGGAGGTAACATGACAACTCTTAGTGTGGCCTGCGGTTTGCTGATTGAAAGGGCACGGCTGTTGATGCACTGGTGTACATCATTGTACATCCACCATTTGAGCCGGGGCACGCACAAAGCTGGTCAATGCCGCTACGCAGCGCGACAGACGCTGCGGCAATGCGACCTTCCATACAAAGCTCTGCACAGAGCTGCAGGGGCAGCCATGCGTAGAGTCGGCACCTTCTTCCCAGACGATGCTCGTCACGTCCAGGTCCACCTTCTCCCCTCGCATCGTCTGGAGTTTGAAGTGTCAAGTGCTCCAGGCCTCTTGGCCCTACAAGCACGTGCCTGCACGACGTTTGAACTCCTCCCGTAGTCGAGCAACGTGGGCTGGCCCTTCCAACTTCGGGTTCCTTGCAAGGGGCTGCTGGAGTACTAAATCGATACCCCGTCTCAATTAGAGATCGCCATGCTGCCCTCGAACAATACGAAAGGAAAAGAAACCATCCGGGGACCTTGTAGCAACTTCTTCGTCCTTGCCACCACCCAGATACAGCAGCGTGACATGATGCTCCTGCGACTGCTCGAACTGGCTACCAGGAGCTGCGTGGCTCAGACAGCTAAGGCTTCTTCTCAGGACTGCTCGGGAAGCCAATGCACCTGGATGCTTTTCAGACCCTGCTTAGGAGAGCCTTCAGCCAAGCAGAGGTTAGCAGCAGCAAGACGAGCTTGTTTCCAAAGTAATCATACCTGCTATGAAATAGAAGAAGAAATGCTCTATCGATCCATTGAAACGCTGCGGACCCGAGCCTGCCTTCGCCACCGAGATGCCGGAGGCTACGGCCTGGTCATAATCCTTGCAAGGAGAAACCGAGTGCAAAACGAACCTTACAGCTTGAGGCGAGCAGCACCGCCTTCATCTGCAGACTGTTTGGCAACCCTGGGCCATCCCGAGCCCCTGATTCGCAAACTACTCCTACTCCCTTCAATCCGGGACCACCTGCTGCTCCTCCCAGCGCTTGAGGAGAAGCTCCGAGGATGCCTTCCACTAGAATGCCAGACCCTTTTTTTGCTTCAGTCAGAGGGTTTCAGGCTTCTGTCCGACAACACTGCTCGGGGGATCATTTCTTGCGACACTGCTTGCTCCCCCTGTACTGGAGGCCCGTTGAAGGAGATGACCAAGCACCAATCGTCACAGCGCCACACGGGTGCAGCGCGATTTCGCTCGATCAGAAAACTTTTCACCATATTACCGGCGGGTTCAGACGGGATTCAGGGGCCTCATATGTAATGGCACGACTCAGAGACATGACCAAAAGCTTTCGACCAAAAATCGGTTGGATTTCAGGAACTTCGAGGCCAAAATCAACGCGGCACCACACGCAAAGCGCTCGGACACGCCGGTGTCACCGAGAGGGTTGAAGTTCGAGGCCAACATGAACCCTATGCATCGGAGTTTACAATGGGTGTCGCTTACCGGGGACACGGAGGACGCGGACACGCAGCGTCCACCGAGGGGGTTGTCAATTCGGAACCAATCTGAGGCGAATGCTACGGCTTACCGGAAGATGCGGACACGACGGGATCACCGAGAGGATTGTCAAATCGGAACGCGAATCGCCACGGCACAACACGCTCAGCACCTGTTCGCATGACCGAAAATGCTGGCATCGGCAATCCGAGGACGAATCGTCACGGCACCACAAGCAGCGCCAGTTTACAGTGCGGGGCGACTTCGAGATAAGCGGTCAACAAACGCTGGAATGGTGCAAGGATGCTTGCGCTGGGGTCGGGCGTTGCGTCACGTCCCTGTGAGGCAGGACATCCTCCAACCTAGCATCTCCGAAAATACAGCACTAATCGCTAAACCCATTATCCCCTCATGTCACTGCTGTATAGGGACACAGACACCAACAGTCTGCGACAGATTGTGACAGTATAGAATCAAAAGTTCCCGAGTCGCGAAAAGCCAGAACGACAAACTCCCCAAGCCCAAATCCAGCCTCGTCGAGCTGCACCACCCAGTACCAAACCGGTGGAGGGCCCTTCCTCAGATCAATAGTGAGTAACTCAGTAACCCATCTCAAGCCCTGAGTGAAGGGTTGCAAAGGCAAGGGCGGGCTCTCGTCCTTCTGGCCCTTTCCCTTGCCCTTGCTGGCTGCGGCCGCCAACTCCCACTCCGCCCTGTTGGCGGCCTGAACTCGGCAGGTGCTCGTCAGGTGCACGCAGCGTCGGTGAGGTCTTGGTCCCGGACGTCCTGTGCCTGGAGCAATCGATGCTCCTGCAGAAGCGAAGCCAAGTCGAAGCGAGGTTCCAGGAGCCCCACCTCCTCAGCGCCCACATATACACACACACACACTCACACACACACACCCACGCACGCGCGCACGCGCGCGCGCACGCGCGCACGCGCGCACGCGCGCACGCGCGCACGCGCGCACGCACGCACGCACGCACACACGCACACACACACAGCGCTTTTGAACCCATACATCTTGCAACCCCCGAGCGTCGGTGGCGTTGAGCAGAGCTCGGTAAAGACTCAAGGCTATTGCGACATCTTCTTGGGCTTGCAGTCAACTTGTGGACAGAGTTTCGACCCTGCCATGCAGCCGGCTGGTCCGAGATCGGCCCACAGTGGCCCCGTGTGCTTCCCAGAGTACTTGCACAAAAACTCTAGACTCCAAACTCAAACACCCAGTCATATCCAGGCATCGTCCAGATCTTGCAGCAATTTCATCACCTCCCACGACAGCTGCAGTGGAGGCACTAAGATTCAAGGGCCCACAATAAATTCTGCAAGGGCCGCACCTGCACAATGGAGGTCTGCACCATGTTGACACGCAGTGTGGCAGCAAAGTTTCGGGCTTCCTGCAGTTAAAAGTGCACTCCGCTCGAGCGCATCGCACAGTGTGTCCAGTCCTCCTTGCTCAGAGGCTCCGCAGCTTGAGCCGTCCTGGCGCTGGGCAAGCAACGAGTCAACGAGGCCACCGCGTCGGGTAAAGACTGACCAACAGGACATCCGGAAAGGTCCGTCCAGAGCCCTGGACAGCCACAGCCCGGCAGTATTCGGAACGGGAAGCAGAAATTAGCAGCTATACAAAGCAGTAAATGCCGACTCCTTCCGAAGCCCTCCGTGCCCGGTCCGATGCAGTATGGAACGCAGCTGCGGGTTGTCTGCCATCAAGGTGCCTGTTCGGACAGCTGCAGCCTGCTCAAACATGCTCAAACACCCCAAACTCAACACCTTACGTAGCATACGTAGACTTGTGCTTCTCGAGGAGAGCACGATGTCCAGACCCACGCCGGGCAATTCGGCTTTCGCACCAACTCAGGGTGTTCTCCCAACCTCATTGAAAATGCAGGCCAGCATGAATAGCTGGCAGAGGAACAGACTTCGATTTGGCAAGGTGGTCAAGTGTTCCGCTGGAGACTTAGGACCGATGACTACAAGGTCTGCTAGCATGGCTGACTTTCCTAATATGAAACATGAGCAGAGAAGCGGTCCGCAGCATCATCTGGATGCTTGATCTGCACATAGACAATGTCACCTATCACAAGGCAAACCAGGCATACCAGGCTGCTCCAAAGCATTCCAGATTGCAACAAGAGACAACATAGTAAACATGCTTGCACTCGTCTTAACTCTTAAACTTGTGAGAGTACAGCGCATCTCACCTGGACCTCCTTTTCGCATCTCCTGGACAATTCCACTCCGATGCTGCCGCTCGGTGTTGATCCTTCAGCAAACTCAGCAGGTGGAAGATTGCAGCATCTTGCATCGCTGCACGTGGGGCCGAGCGTCTTGTCAACAAGTAGAACGGGCACGGCATCGTCAGCCGCCGCTTCTGCTATCCTCGCAAACGGACGAAGCTGCCACGAAGACGTCACCACACCACACGACACGTTGCATGTGACAGTTTGCGAAGGTCAGTCAATCCAAGGATCGCTTTGAGGAAGGCTTTCTTCGCGTTCTTCTGACTGCTAAACTCGTCCTGGTTGATCCAGGTTCCTGCGAGGTGACTCTTGAGCTGCGTTTTCTTCGAAAGGGGAGGGGTGGAGGCTCTTTCTTATGTTCTCGACTGCGTCCTTTTAGGAGGTGCCGAAGCATACGGCAGATGGTGCTCTTGCCGGAGCCCATCAAGCCCCCAATCACCAGTCGAAGCTGGCGTGGCGGCTTCTCTTCCGGCGCCTCGCATCGGCTTCGGACGGGAGCAGAAGCAGAGTGCACGCTCAACGACCGACTTGAACCTTGTTCAGTGCTGCAGGTTCAGATCAGAGCATCGTCTGCTGCTTTTTGTCAAAGGTGTAGGTCCGGTGTAGGTGCAGCAGTGGGAGCTGCATGAAGAAACACCAATGCACAACTCGATGAAGCTTGGTAACACATGGTAACACTCTCTTGCTGCAATATGCTCAGAACTTGTGCAAATGAAGAAAGCGGCGAAAGGATGTCTAAGCAGCAAGAGGCATCAGGCACTTGTAGTTTAACTTGCAGGGGTGAGCCCCGCAGCTACACTTAAGGGTGCCTCCAGACGTCCGAGCATGGACTGGAAGAGGAGCCGACCCATCTCTGGCAAGTCTTCCTGCAGGGTTAAAGTGGGAAGCCAAACGCTTGGATGCAAGTAGGTGCTCTGATGCACTCGGCAGGTTTGTTCACCACTCCCGACATTGCCTACTTCACGCTTTTGCAAAGGGCTGTGCTGGACTGCACCTTGGTCGGCATGCGTCGCACGGAGCTGGTGGACGTCGCCTCAAGTTCTGAAAGCATTTCATTGTGGGGGCTCTAAATAATTGTGAGCTTCCCAAAGCCGCCGCCCACCTGCGTGACGATCGACGTAGCCGGTGCTGGAGAAAAGACCCGCATTGGTGCAGCGCTCGCACTCGGTCCAGCTGTCTCCGGCACCGTCACTGTCCCAGCACGCTGCAAAGGCTGAGCCGCCAGTTGTGCTGGCTGTGCTGTCAAGCCTGGGGTGGATTCTGCCAGTGTCACTGTGCCAGTTCGTTGCAGCACGATCGCCTGTGCCTGCGGCGTGGCCGGCACATTAACTGCAGTCGGCTGAGGAAGTGTGAGGGTGCATGCTCGGCTGAGCACCACAGGAGCTCCTGTGACGGTTGTGCTGGCACGTTGGAGGGGTTGTGGAGGTGCTGGATGCCCACTCGTCGTGGTGCTTGCACGCTGCAGTGGCCCGGGGCCCGGCACGACCGCAAGGGGTAGCACGGGGGCGCCTGCGAGCCTCTGCGGCGCCATCATCCTTCCGCCAGCCAAACACGAGACCGTTTCGTCAAACCACCCAAGCAGTGAAAAACCCGGCCTCGGCCACGGAGCGGCCGCTGCCTCAGGCGCCTCCCACAACAAGCAAAGCTCGGCAAACCCACGCCGTTTGCCTCGCACATCTCTGCCTCACGCTCTCCCTCTCTCCTCTCGCTCTGTGCCGTGCATCCTTTCTACATCTCAAGTCTACTCCTGTCCGCAGCAAGTGTAAGCGATTGCAAATTCCGATTACAATGCTGGCCTTGCCTGCGACCATGTTCCCAAGCGCTGAAGCTGCGAAGGACCCGTCGCCAGAGTTCTGAAGCAGCAACATCGACATGCAGACCACACGAACACGCACCAGACTCACCAGACCCATGAAAGCTCAATATCCGCAGTCCAAACCTCAACCAGCAACAGCCCGGGCATTTGACTAAATTTGTTACTAATAGCGATGGTGCATTCAGGCTTGAACCCACGATCGAAAAACCATCGTCTGACATGACACATCCCAAGTTCCCAGCCTAGTAAGCGGTATGGGCAAAAGCTCGCGAAGGGTCGTAGGAGGCACCTTCCCAAGGCCGCGTTGCCGTGCAGTCTACGTTCTTGCCGCAAGCCAGATCGCTAGACCGCGTTGGTATGCACATGACATGCAAGAGCCATATACGGGAACCTGGGTGCCAGCCGGGTGTGGGCTCGGCGTCCATCCGCTGCTGTCGGCCCGGTTCTCTGGCAGCCTGAATGCACAAGGCACTTGGTAGCTGAATACACTGCGTTGAACCTCTGACCAGCCAAGTCGGTCAATCTCATACCAAGGCACGCCCGCACTTCCGGGGCTGCGGGGCTGACACGGGCCGACTCGAGCAGAGTCTCCGTTCCTCAAGCTCAAGCGGAGGATGACGAGCTCTTGTTCGGCGAAGCTTCCCTCCCTGCCCAGGCACGTGCCAGGCCGAGCGGGGGCCGGTCCCAGGTCGTCGTGCGCGCCCCAGGATGCAGCGCCATGAGCCCGTGAGCCCGGTAACCGGCTAAGCCGCCAGAACGCTTTTGGTGTCTCTCTGCTTCGGGCTCCCAACTGGGTTGCAGGCAGGTTGCTGGGTATGTTTTGTTGGTGTGGCTTGGCTTGAGGCCAAACAATGGCCGGAGCTTTTCTGTTCTGTTCGTTCGCAGACCCCGTGCATGCATGATTGCAGAACGAATCCAGCCCTGCTGCATTTCTGCACTCGAAGATACCGGGACTGTTTCTCTTCTTGACGACTCATGGCTCAAGATCTGCACACAGCAGCGGGCTTTGGGCAACAGAATGGCCGGCGTTGGAGGTAGCCACGTGTTCGTTGATTTCTATCATGCATTCGAGTTGGAGAGGATGTCGGATCAGTGCAATCCCGCTTTTAGGACAAGGGCTGTCACCCAAAATCCTAGCATGTCTACCATGCTGGGATGACAGCATATTGAACCATTGTTGAGGGCGCGGCTCAGATGTCTTACCGATGTTTTCAGAAGATGACCTGTGATTATAGCTGTCGTCAAACCGTCAAAACCCTGCTGTTGTGCTTCATCCTTCGGGGTTTGGTACTTGGCATAAACAGACTGTTTAAATTAACTGTATGCGATTGCCAAACAGATGTGCCGGCAACCCTGACAAACCCACCTCGTACGCACCAGCTTCGTGCACCACAAGATAAACCCAAAGATACCAAGGTTGTGTAAGGCAACTTCTTACACCCCTTACTATTATCGTGGCACAACAAGGATTATAATTATCAGCACTACTACAAACAGCGTAACGGCCTTCATGATGTGGAGTTGCAAACGTCATAAATGCAACATGGATACAAAGTTTCACAGCTGAAAAGATAGCGTTGATCTTGAAACGCTATCAAAACTTTGGACTGATAGGTTTGATGGTCCGAAAAAAGCGGTCTCCGATACTGTTGGAAAACAACCGTTCCGGGTTTTGAACACTTTTCGTCCTGAGCTTTGCGCTGCTTTAGAGTTTGGGCTCTGTGGAAGACCAAACATTCCCACGTCATTCCAATCATCGAAGGAATCAGTGTCAATGTGGGCTTGGTTTGGAGGAGAAGACCAGCGTGGGCATGTGATTTGATTCCATTGCGTGTCTTTGGTCAACGATGGTGGTTGCACGACCGAGAAACGGGAACCTCTCAACCTTTCTCTCTGTGTCAGGAGGCAGCCATGTTGCCCATGTCTGCAGGCACCGCGCATCAGCCATCCAATCCATAGCCGTGGGAGAGAGCTGCTCTACGAGCCTTATGGCCTCGTGGGCAACACTGGCAGACGTCGAAGGTGAGGCGACCAAGGGCGGGCATGGGCGGGCTGAGCCAAAGGCCAGGACAGGAGAAAGCAATCCAAGCCAACTTGTACTACGCCTGCCCTTCTGCTTAAGATCCCTAGTGGCCCTAGTGTTGCTCTGCCGCACGACATGTGGAGTAGACGCTCGTGCACGAGAACCCACATGCTTCGAAGCTTCGAAGGTGCCTTGAGAGCTTCCAGGTGCCCGGGAGCCAGAGCAGCCAATGTAGCCATGGCCTCAGTTTCTCCCGAGAACGAGCGTCCCCAAAGCGAGAACAATGAAACACCGAACATGACCTCATTCATCATCCACCATCCGCCCATCCGCCCAGCCGCCCATCATCGCCCATCCCACCACCCGTCCACTCATCATTCCATCCATCCATCCGTCCATCCGTCCGTCCGTCCCTCCCTCCCTCCATCCAAACACTTAAAAACCAGAATCGATCAAAAGCGTCCTGCAACCACTTCTTCAAGCCCTTCCATAAACCCTTCCGTTGACCCCCCATAAAATTCTATCCAAACCCTTTTGTTCATCCGACCGACATGCTTTCCCATGTACTGGCGGCTCTGGCGGGATTCAGAGCTTCCGAGCACTCCTGGGGTGGTCAAACCATGTACTGGCGGCTCTGGCGGGATTCAGAGCTTCCGAGCACTCCTGGGGTGGTCAAAATTAACGTGTCCTGTTTTGACAAGGCGGATCAGCATTCCAAACCCATGAGCGGGCATGACAAGGGGCGGGGTCACGAACGCATATCCGTCGGGATGGTGATCCGTGCACAACCTTTGGTTCCTGAGCAAATTAAGTTGAGCCTGTGTCCACCAAGGACAACAGAACAGCAGCCCGAGACACCTGTCTTGGCGAGCACCGAACATCCATTCGCCCGATTGCAGAAACCTGTAGCCGTAGCCGTTGCGCAACCTCGCCTGGCACCTGAAGTTGTTCAGTTGTCGCCCTGTGGCCCCGCTCCTGGTCAGCGCGTTGGACCAGGCATTCCAACAGCAGGGGCCGGCACGTGGAAGCATGAGTCTGACACGATGATCGATATCTGCCGAGGTAGTGCATCTTCGGGTCTGCGCAACATTGACCTTCGTCGCGAAAGGCTAGCACGAGCTTGAATTGCATCGTTCCATGGGCTGGACTGCTCGCGAGCAGAGTGATGTTCCGCGACATGCTTCCTGAGTCATGACAAAGATTGTACTGGCGGCGGCAGGGGCAACGGTTGTTGCCAGACGCATCCTTACTTCGCAATTCGTGTCGCACTGAAGGCTTTCATTCCGGCTTCCAATGAGCACAAACAGTCATCACCCCGCCTTGGTCCTGCCATCCTATCTCCCACTCTTGCCCCTCGCTGCTGGACGACTCGGACTCCGCGGAACAAGCTGCCAAGTGGTGATCTTACTGGGAGAACTTGCGAGAGAATGAACGAGCTGCTGTGGATGATTTCTCAAACAATCACTTGCAGATCAATGACGACAGGCTGCCTGGCACGTAAACCTGTTTGTGCGAAGTTGGTTAGCCGCTTTCCTGACTGTGCAAGACCAGGTGCATTTTCTGAACACTTCGGCGTGCCGGGGTCAAGCTGGTGTTTAATGCTTTGGCCTTCGAGGAGCCCTGACTTCCCCGGTTGGACTGCAAGCACATTGTTGCAGTCGACGGGAAAAGGCCTCCCGAATCTGGCACATCCGTCTTGCTCAACGTGGAGGAATGTGGTGCTCTGCTAGATCTTTAGGCCGGTGCCAGCGATCCAACGTTCGTCGCGGATGTGGACGCAGGTCACCCTACTATGATCTTACGAAATCCGCAAACCCCTTCCTGAACACAAACCAGCTTCCAGTCTGTATAGAAGGCTGGGCATCATCTACGTCCACACACGTAGAGGATCATGTGCATGTGGCTTTCCTGCTTTAATTCTGGTGCTTACAAAATGCAGGGGCATTGATGCATTCTCGTAAGATTGGTGGGGCTCTCCGTCAGTTTCTGCGCTGCTAGTCCTGCAGGCTACACTTGCCGCGAAGTTGCGGCACGAAAAATCTGGCTGGGAATTATGCTCGCATGCGTTTCCTGGTCTTTTTGTCGGCAGATAGTTTAATCTTGAAAACACGATCCCACCAGGCTGTGCTAAACCCTGCGGAGCGGACTTTGACAGTGTTGCGCGAAGACGACGCGGCGACGGCACCGCAGTTCCTAGGGCTCCTGACTGAGGAAGCCGACACTGAACAGATTTCCGCCTCGAGCCACAGACGGCATGAGTGATGTGTGTTCACAAAGTCCGCTGCAAGCATGAGAGTCCTGTCCTTGAACGACCACGGGTCGTGAAGTGAAACACTACAAGGTCCATCAGAAAGTTTGTACCACTGCACACAACACCATCAACCTACTCACAACTGTCCGACGCAGAGCGTCTGTAGTATCACATCTCACATGAGCAACATAGAAGGCAACCTCACGACCCCCAAGTCCGACCAACCTTACGAAACCTATGCCATGCAACCTCACGGCAACCCAAGGCACGACCGCACATCAACAGCATCGCAACATCATGCCATCCGAACAACATCATCGTGTCAGGTTGGAAGCCATTCGCAACGCTTTCGAAACAAAGCAAACTAAGCAAACAGCTCCGGCAGCCTCTGCTCCTCAGGCTGCGACGGCCACCTGAACGGTTGTGTCGCGCTCCTCCTTTATCGGACATGTGGCACAGCACAGTCTAAAGGAGATCTCTCAAACGAGATGCTGTGATCATCAACAAATATAAGCTGGCGGAGAGGCAACAAAGCAAACCCGAAAGGTCCTTCAGCGCAGCTCTAACTGCGCCCAGAGCAGGTTCACTGCATGGAGCGGCCACATGAGGCAGCGCCTCAGGGTTGCAAGGATAGCCGAGGATGCACGGAAAACCTCTTCTCTGCAGCTGCCGAAGTGCGCCTCTAGAACTGCCCGCTGTACTGGTGCTGATGCAGTGCGCAGGCGAGCGCAAAGAACCTGTGGCCACGGATGCAGCACTTCAGACTCAAGCAATCTCAAGCGACTCACGGTCACCACATGTCGCCACACCTCCAATGTGTCACCGTCCTCAAAGTTCGCCATCCTGGGATGCAGCACTTGCATGCACTCGCATCTGGCCATCAAAGCCGGCAACATACGCGCCATGAGGAGCCAAGAGTCTTTGTAATTGCTCGCACCGCGGCGACCTCGTGACTGGAAAGGCCACGACACATCACACATGGGAACAACTAAACGAAGATGACCTCTACTTCAGCGGAGCATCACCCTGTCGCGCGGCATCATGTTGTGACTCTGAATTTGCGGGCCTGTTTACCTCGACGCTAACCTGGCCATATCTATTCTCCGACTCGCTGCACTGTGTCTATCTTGTGCATGAAACTCGAGTCTCTTTCTCGAAGGCCGCTGACTAACATGCAACATGCAGTCCAGCCTGCACATGGGGAGAGTCATCGTGCAGTCGTGAGGAGACCTGCAAGCATCATGGCCCTTCTTGGCTGGCACCGTCATTTACACGGGACCTGTTCAACGCGCTCCATTAAAAAACCCGAACCATCCCGTGGCGTTCCTTCCCTTGCCTCCTCGAAGCTGCGGCGATCATTATGAAGCGAAACCTGCCCCAGGACCTGGCAGAGTACGATGGAGTGAGGCTGTCCTGCTTCGAGTGGCTCGAACCCACAGCCATCTGGCCCTTTTCCCGCAGGTCTGGCAGGGCTAGGCGAATCAGAAGCGCGGAAGCCATTTCAGACATAAGATGTGGTGGATTGCGCTGTCGGTCCACAATCTGAGAAGCAGCAGAAACTGTGTCCACTCTGGACTTGGCTTTACAGCTCAGCAAGCCGGTGGAAAGTAGGAATCCTCTGACATGTCCAAGCAGCCACATCACCTGTCGCCGAGGCGGGCTCCACCTCCACGTCCAAGCCATCAGCGCGCAAGAGCTCCGCGCACCGGCTGGCCTGCCCCAGCCTGAACAAGAGCATGCGAGCAATGTCCAGCTGTCATAAAATCATTCGAGAACTGCCAAGCCCCCCACTTGAAGTGATATGTTGCAGCAAAGCATCAGGCCAATTAGCACGAACTTGAAAGCAGCATGCTAACCCCCCTAGTCGTCGGCTCGCCTGTCTCGCTCCATGAGCAGAACCTCCGAAGCTCCCCTGACCAGAGCCCTCAGCACTGCTCGAAGGGCATCGCACTGCGTGGCATCATGCCTTATATGGGCAGCATGTGTCCAAGTTCTGCAGCCAGTGTAGGATCGAGGGGCTTGCTTCGCCGAACAAACAACTGAGCTGCGGACACGAGGTCTGCACCCACCATCAGGTCAAAAGCACCAAGCGAATGCCTGAGATCATCCTCCACGTGCCAGCGCAGCCGACGCACGCCAATCCTGAACAGCCGATCACCACCGAGCTCACCCCCCTCTCAGCAGCTGAAAACCCCTGGCACGTAGTGTTCACGGATTTGCTTGCAGTTGGCAGCGACAGATCCGATGATGCAATGACATCAAAACGGGCGACCCGCATTACAGCCCCCTCGCACACACTTAACCTGCCGAATCATGCTCACGGGAGACACCGGAGCAACAGGACTGCAGCAAGCTAGCAAACCGAGACATCGAAACACCGGACACGGACAACGAGACGCAGCTGAGACTCGGGATTGGCGACGTGACCCAGCGAGTACTAGAATCGGGAAGCACGCACCACAGACGAATCATGTGAACCAAGCGTGCCGCTAGACGTGCTAAACGCTCATAGGTAGTTATCGGGGAAAGAGAACAGGAAGAAATGCAGAGGCAGCTCATCAGGCTTCCATGAAGCTGTCAGAAAAACCAAACCGGCCGGAGACGGTTTTCTGGGAAATCCAAGGACGCTACAGTAGCCCTAAGGCCCAAAGAGTCCGTCTGCACCTGGGGCTTTCTGAAATCTCAAAGACCGGGCAGGTCGGACAGTTGACCTTACTACGAGTACCACACGATTTTAGGTCAGGCGCCCGTTGATGTTGAAGCTTCGACGGATTCGAGCCGAGATACCGAGTCTGCTCCGCCGTGTTTCTCCGCAGATTCGCCAGAACACAGTCTGTGCCGTCTGTGGCCACCACCTCATGGCCTCGCTTTTCAAAAGGCCATGCTCAAGCACACGAGCACCGAAGCGCCGGAGCCGATAGTGACTTTAGCTTTCGCCAGGCCTCGTGCGGCCAGCAGCAAAGCCACGAGGCCTGGCCCAGCACCTCAGAGCTCCAAATCTTCCCATAGAGCCATAGAGTGTCTTCCAGACCTCCGAGAGGTTTTCTATCAGGATCCCCTGGGGCAGGTGCCGAGCTCAAGAATCCGAAGTCGAGGGTACTCTGGCCGGGTTCCTCAAACACATCTCCAGCAGCTGCCGAAAGCTTTGTCCCTGCGTGACTGGGTGCGGGGCCTAGTAGCTTTGCCAGGCCGACTGCCATCGCCCAAGTCATGCCGCCATCGCCACAATCCTCCAAGAGTCCAGGATACATCTGGCTGCGTCTAGCTCTGGATTCAACTCAGGTTCTTCATGCCAGGGCTTCTCCAGAACGTCGGGAGGTACCGAGCTCGGCGGCGCCGGATGCGTGAAGATGCATGAACGGTATAGTCAGCTGCAGCATTTCAACTCAGCACGTGCATCGGATTCAAGAGATGCAAGCCGAATTGTCCTGGCTTTGCTCTGGAAGCTTTCCTTTAGGTTTGAAAAGCGACACAAGAAAACCTCGGGGATAGAAAGCATGCTACGCAATACATACTTCTGCACTATCACGACCCCCGTTCACAGCACTTCCATCACAATGCCAGATTGGCGATGAGCATTCGCTTCTTGGTCCGTGAGGCCGTCTTTTGCGCCTCACTACGTGCCACGAAGCGGTAACTGTGCGGTAGGTCGAAGAGTTCCGTGGACAACGCCTCGGGCACCATCAACGAGAAGGCCTGATTTCGCAAAGCTGGAGATCAGCATGCGACCCCAAACTTTGCAGGTCTGTGAATCGAAAAAGGAACGGTGGATTCCCCGAAGCCTCGAAATGCAGCGTGGCCCTGATCGCCAGGTTGATGGGCACTGCTGCACGAACTGGGAAGACCTGCCACTCACCCTCTTCAAGCAGGTCATGTAACTGTCAGGAGCGTGCAGCTGTGCCTGCTGCGGCCCCTCTTGGGAACCCAAAGCCGCCTTGCATCAAAGCCATGTATTTCACCGCGCCAAAATGGGGTGACGGTTGTAATAGCTAACGGCATGCGACGTAACGGCAAGCACGTTTCAGGAACCGACCACGACATAACAAGAACCAATGGAGACATGTAGCAGGAACTGGGCTGGAGCTGGTAGCTGGCACAAGCGGGAGGTGTAACGGAACCAGCCGGACAACGAAACCGAAATCGAGCGTTAGGTAGAGACTTTCTTGTTTCTGTCGTGGAGGAATAGTTTAGAGAAAAGATAAGCTTGACCTTGTTGAAAGCAAAAACATCGAGAATATTTAAAGTCATTAAAGCCAGATGCTTGATAAGATTACTTCCATGATGCATTTACTTATCTTAAGACAACGAAAAGGCTAAACAATTACAAGGAAGACATCGCCCTCCTCTCCTCCTCCTCCTCCTCCATGTTCGCTTTTGTTTTGATACTTTAAATATTCCGTGTCGTCCTGTAACACCTTGAGTTTATCTATCAGATACTGATACTGAATACTGTTACACATTATCTATTTTCTCCAGTTGTTCATGAGCTTTTGTTTTACTTGCTCATCAATGCTTGCCATCTATGTAGATTATTATATATATATATATGTATTGCGAAACATGTTTCGGCTCGCGCATTCGCAAAAAATATGGCTAATTCGTTGCTTTAGCTTTCTGTTTGGGATGTTCGCGACTATCACCGCCGTTTTAATTTTATGTGCTTTCATTCTCAACTCATCTACATCATTTAACGTATACTGTAGGGAACTCCATAAAATGTTAGGAGTTGCTGAATGATCAAACTTTAAAAATGTGTCGCTTCCTTCTCTACCCCATTCTGATGGCATTTTTCTGTTAACAATCGGTTGCAATCATTCCCAAACGAAATCCATCACCATGTTTAAGCTTATGCTTATCAATGAAAATATGAGTTCTTTGGTTTGATGTAGTCTACTAGTTCTAGACTCCTAGTCTTCAGTCCTTAGGTTTCGTTCTTTAATCTTGTATCATAACTCGGACCAATAGAACCTGTGCATGAGTAACAAGAGGCGAGTGCAAAGCCTGTGTTGGAGAGGCAATTCCCGTTACAAGGCCCCGCGGTTCCTGTTACAGGTCTGCCGGCAGTTCCTGTTACAGCTCGGAAACAAGTTTCCTATTACAACCCCCGGTTCCAGTTAGAGCGTTTCTTCCACCGAAGTGCCGCTTCGGCCGATGTCCGAGCACGTCCAGCAGCTTCCTGCCAGAAGCTGATCTGCAGCAGGCCTTTTTCACAAGAATGTGCGATGCATCACTGTCCTGCAGGCTCGGTGACTGCACAATCTCCTGCAACAAGGGGAGAAATGGAGGTGTGCATGCAAATGGAGGCTCAGGTGTACGAAGGTCTTTGTGCATGTGGCATTGTAGCATTGCAGGCGGTTCCGAATCCGGAAGGGCTGTGCCTCTTTGAAGGATTTGTAATTTGCCATACTGAGAGACACGACATCCTAGCAAGAGATCATCACCTACGAGTAAGGCAAGAGAGGTTGTGCAAGAGGACCTTGCAAACACACACGCTCCTTCAGGCGCTTCATGGGGTTGTGGTGCACCGCAAGCGCATCAAGCACGGGAGTGAACTGACTCATGGAGATGGGGAAATCTGTCGCCAACCAGACAGTGCCCGACACCTCCAAGCTGTGGGAAGGTGTAGCGAATCACTGTACAACTACAAGACTACTTAGACTTGGGCGGTTGTCCAACAACACACACATGACGTACACACACACGTTCACCACTTCCCACCGAGCTGCGCGGTGGCTGGAGGTTCCCAGGCGGTCTCTGGAGCCCAGTAGCCTGCTTGGCGTTGGGCCAGCAGGCGCGCCGCATGCGCTGCTAGCTGCCGGCGCCAGAAGCACTGGAGGCGGAGATGCTCCAAGCGTCTCTGGAAGCGTAGGCTGGGCTCCAGTCCCCTGTGTGTCTGGCCAATCTTCCAACACCTCCGACTGGATAGAGCCAGCCTCAGAGTCTTGGTCCATTGCAAAGCATTCGGTCGAGGGCGTAGGCACCTGAGACTGCTTTGGCGCTTGTGGCGCAATGTGCGGCGCCTGGTGGCGTGCAGCTTCGAACTCCCGGCGCAGTTCTGGCAAACAGGCATCTGGTGGAAGGGGCCGACCGAAGTAGTCTTGGAAGGTGAGGCCATCTATACGCATGCCTTTCTTTCGCATGGTCATTCCCAGCTCACCTCGAACGTCGAAGCGCATGCAGTTCCAACCATTCACGTCACACGGCCCAGCAGGAGAGCCCAGCCACGTGGTCCCTTCAGTGACATCGACACTTCCAATGCTCATGTCCCACTGCATCGCGTCTGCTTTCACTAGATCCTGCACAACAGCAGCAGCCTCTTCACCGTCCAAGCTCTGTGTCATGTCAACTATCGACTGCTTGTCATGGTTGATCATGAAGAAGCCACGCGGCATCTGGTCAGCGGTTCTGCCCTCATCCGGTACATCGGATAGCGGTTCACCTATAAAGACCATTGTCAGATTTCGCCGCTTGCTAAACCGAAATCTCTTCCAGGAGGCCAAGGTGGAGTCCAGGCGCAAACAACTTCCGCGCTTCCGCACATGGATCACATCAGAAGGTGCAATCTTGTTCAACAATGGGATTACCGGTGACTCGAACTCCCAACGTATCCTGCACTCGAAATCAGGCAGAAAGCTTAGCGACTTCGCAATCGAAGCAAGACGCACCTGCCAGCGTTGCTGCAGGTCTCTTTGCGCAGCGTCGAACAGCAAGTGCACCAAGCCCTGGTCGCCACAGCTCACTGCTACGTCCAGTGGTGACCAGCCCAAGTTGGAGCGACAGCGAGGATTTGCATCCTTTTCCAAGAGATACCGCACCATGGATAGATACTCGGAGGACCGCGGCATGAGCTCAACTGCCAGCATAAGAGGGGTGACACCGTGCACATCTTCGGCATTCACATCTGCACCTCCCTGTAGCAGCGAACCGACAGTTGTCTGATCCCCAAGCCAGACTGCAGCATGAAGCTCGCAGGAAGGAGCGCTTGCTTCGGGCTGCACTTCTGGCACGTCTTTCTCTTCGTCGTCTGAGGGGGGTGGTGGGGCATCGTCCTCTGCAAACAAGGCTGCTGGAGGTTGAACCGGGGGGCACAGAGCTTCCTCGGTTGGGCCAAGACCACAGATCCGTGAGGTGACACGAAGGATGCCACCTTTCTCCACCTCCTTGGGCACCACCTTAGCATCGGAATCCGGATGGGTATTCTGCTCTGTCCTGCAAGCCCTACTTCGTCGGCCTGCGGAACGGTGCTGAAGTCTTCAGACCTTGGTTACCAACATCGGTTGTGGCTTGGAGTTGCTTACGCGGACAAGCCAGGTTGCGGCAGGAGCTCCCATGCCATCACCGGAAGCGCAGGCACGACGATATCCAACCTTGACAAGGTGATGGAAAAGGGTCATGTTTGGAAACAGACGTGGGAGCGCGTCGAAAGCACTCAGATGCGCGGCAATTAAACCCACGAAGACCCCAATAAGCCCCATGCCAGAAAAGCTGATCCGAGGCAGGGACAAAGCAGCGCCCTCTTCCACGACATGGCTGCTCAGCGGGTGGTGAGAGTATCGGACAAACGACCGACTGACCCCTCAACTTGCTTTTAAGGCTTCAGATGTCACCTCTGTCTTTAAGCATCTAAGCTCCAGCAGCTAGTTGAGTTTGCTGAACAGATGTCACCCGCCAACCGTCTCCTTATTCATCAAACGTCAAGATTACATACTCCTTGCATGGGTGTCAATGCCACCCTCCCGTGCCAAAGGACCTTCACAGCTGCGCACGGATGCAAGGACCCACAGGACTGAAGCAGCTGAGCATGGCTCCGCAGCAAGGAAAATGTGGTTCGGGTTGCGGGCTGCAGCAACACTCTGATGCAGCTCCGGCTGCATCTTCAGACACTTACACACACAGCTCCCGGATCCTTGGCGTGTTTCTCAGATATCTTCCAGTTTGCCCACCGCCCGAATGACGGGAACGAGATGTGCAAAATTCCTGGCGGAGAGATGTTGACTCGTGTACAGAATGCCAGAAGAAAGGCAACTAAAGCAGCAGAGGCAGACTGCCCCGACTGACGGCAAGCATCACGGCTCTAGAAACTCTCTGCATGCAAGCATCGGTTTCCAGCTTCATCGAATGGCTGCAGGCATGCAGGACCTCTCATGAGACTCATCGGCGCGCAAGGAACACCAAGCGGTCAACCACTCTTCTAGCTTTTGCTGTTTGCCTGTTTGCTGCAACGATATGCAAGGGCAGTGGACACACCCCCGGGCCGGCCTTTCAGCTGCAGCCGCCGCTTGGCCTCGGAGGATTCCCAGTCGCCGCTCAGTAGACGCCTCAGTCCGATTCGTCCTGTCTCCAACGCCGACATGCCTCTCGGCAAATACAGTCGTGTTTTTTGGGCCCGGAACTCTGCCAAGTGCCGATCCTTCACAGCGATCTCCACGATAAGGGTCTGGCTACTGCTCCTGGCTTTGGGCGGAATTCGGTCAAGGCGTTTCCTCTTTCTATGCTCTCGACGCAGGGCCTGCGAGCTTCGCCAGCCAGACTTTCCTTTGCAGGAGCCGGCGCTGCCGCGGCGCCCTCACTGCGGCAGAACACCAGACGCCCGGAATTGAAGCAACCTGTCAAGGCGACAACTCAGAGAGAATGGGGTGTACCCTGGGTGTACTGTTGAACCACCGCAACCTCTGGGCACTGCCGATTTCGCTGCATGCAGCAATGCCAGCAGCAGCCGCCATGTGCACATGCATTGGATACGGGATGGGACAATGTCAGGCAGGTCGAGAATTTGCCGTGTTCACCGGGGTCACTCGGGCTCTAAGGATGCACATCAAAGGAATGACTTCGCAGGAAACACGAGCCACAGATGCTGCAGAATCGTCATCATGGCAATGTGCCCCTCCCTTCAAGCACAATCTCCAGGCTTTTCGGTCTACCAGTATGTTTCAGGACATGCCGGGCAGCACCTCCACCACCAGCTCTCGCACTTGGCTCGAGTCGTGGCCCAGGGCTGCCGAGAGCGACTCAAAGGCCTGAGGAGCTCTCGACTTCCGGCTTCTGGGGGCCAAGCTTCAGCTCGAACAGGGACTGGGACTGTCACAGCTCTAGCTATAGCCGCTATAGCCTAAAGCTGGCATCCAATCTCACCTGACGACTCTCTCTACGGTTTACTCGTTCTCGTAACCCCCCCATCAAGGCCTGAGGATCACCTGACAGTGCATGCTGGACATGATGCGGGCTTCGTCAAACCACTTGCTCAACAGATCTTGCGACTTGATGCTACCCCGCTAAACTTTGCCGACGGCTTGGTCTGCACTTCGCCTGCCTGCCTACACATGGACACCGACTCGTGCACTGAAAAGCACCGATTCGCGCACTGAGCTCGTACGGGAGCGTGTTGGACGGCTCATTCACACACTGACACAGTGGATTCGTTCACGGACGCACGCGGCGCGCACCCTACACTTTACGCCGTAAGGCCCAAGAAGCCTGAACTGCGACAACACTCCAAACCGTAAAAGATGTTAAACCCGAAACACCTAGTCCAAAATCCTGAACCGCGGATGCTGCACGCCCTGTGCCCAAATCCCTTTTCGTGTCACAGGGATTTGTACAGTCGCCTTTCCCCAAAACCCGCAACACCCTGAACACACAAATCCATGAACCCTTGAAACACTAAAACCCCTAAATTAAAACCCTCTAAACCCTAAAACGCTTAAGCGCCCACAGCCCACAAGCGAAAATCACCAAACAGTAGATCTCTGTCGCATGCAGTCTGCAACAACTCATCAAAACTCACAAACCCCAACAACCCAAACGCAAAACTCCTAATCGAAGCACAAAACCCTTCTGTGAACCAGTAGCTTGTGCTCGTGCCTGGAAGCCCAACCCTAGACACCATATCAATCGTAAAATCGCCAAACCTCCATCACCCAAACTCTCTCATCACTTGTGCTTCGAGATCCCACGCTTGAATGACCAGTGCTTCATTTTAATCGCGGTCTGTGCTCGAATCGCGCTTGAACGCATCTGAAATCGCACATACGAGAACATGTGATAACTATACGCTCTGCATTGCACCTTTCGTGACAATCTTTGGCAGCAGTTGGGCGGCCTGTGTCAGTTGCAACCGCAATGACGCATGTCGCATGGTAGCAGTGCTGTGCAGTACGACAGACCAGGATTTGTTGCACACTGCAAGGAGCCGTAGTTTGCGTCAACACTCAGCAGCGCCTTGGACCTGACCTCTGGCTCTGGATGGGTCATCAGGCGAGAGACCACGGCAACAGCAATCGGGTCGCCCTGTGCGACACCTGATGCCACGAGTCAAGTCCCAGGCAACTACGAGGTGGGCAAGTCTCGAGGCAAGGATGCATCAGCGATCACCCCTTCGATCCGGCCAAGACACACTGCGAGAGCTCGTCCAGAGCTGCTTGCACCCTGGCCGAGCGCTGGCGAGCGTGGCAGCGGAGCAACGGCAGTGCGTAGACCACATGAGTTGGCAGCAATCTGTCTCGTCCAAGTCGCCACTTCGACTGCGTCGACGAAGCCACAATCGTACCCCCCACCGCGGAGTCCAGTCGCATCAGCAGGAAATCCTTGACTGCATCACAGGGAACATTTTCCGGCTTGCACAGCCTGCAGCATACAAAACGCAACCATCCAACTGCTTCCACATCATTCTGCGTGCTTCTAGATCATCCCGTGAAATGGGTCTCTGTGCACTCCAAACTGAAGAAAGGCTCACAGCGAAGCTTGGCAGCTTTCTTCTTCTCCTTCAAAGCAAATTAGGCCGGCTTGCAGCTTGCGAACTCGGGAATCAAAATTCGATCTTCGAAGTCTTGGTGATCGACCGCGGAGAGGCTCCGGAAGAACCGATACCGGCGGGTCCTCCTCTTTCGCGTTTGTAATGGACTCGAAGTGCTCCCCGATATAGGGCAAAACCTGGTCACCGCGAACATGATGGGCTGCCACAAAAACTACCCCATGGCTCCAAGTATCTCCAAGTGAGCTTATGCGATGCATGTTCATGCCCGATGCCGAATTACCTCGCCTTCTGTTCGAGTTCTTCCACCGTAATGTTGCCATCTCCATCCACCTTAGCCATGCAAAATCGGACTCAAGCCCCTGCTCAAACTGATGCTGCCAAACGTGCATCACGCGCCTGAAAGTTCTCGCGGATGAAATTGTCCATGGCCCTCGCGTGGAGTGGCAGCTGCACCGCGGCCACGGTGGCAAGCTCTGAAACGTCCAAGCGCCCTGTGCCTGCAATTGGCTCGTGTTGACTATGTGTTTGTGATTGCAATGACCCTGGCTCACAGAAACTCGCAGAGTCGCTACCCGTGCGTAGGCCGTGCCTTTCCAGTCCAGAAACGCGATCAAGGCTTTCTGGTCACTCATGGAGGGCATACTCACGAAGCCATCCTGACCGCTGATCCGAACGTGCTGAGCTGTCATCACTCGCCGTTCGTCAAGACAGAAAGTATCCGAGGCTCCACTTCTTGTCGTGTAGTCGGGCTTTGTCCCCAGGCGATCTTGAGATTGTCGAAGCACCCGTCCTTCCAAGCACACTGAGATGAGAAAAAACTAGGGGCCGAAACTGTTTCCAAAACCTGGCTAGAGGAGCCGACGGAGTTGCATTGCCAGGGTCCACGCTAAACAGCAAAGACATCAACACCGTGCAGCCCCGACACCCTGAACTGCCAGCACATGACAAAAGCCTGAAACCCCAGTTCAGTCTCGGATCACGTCTCATCAATAGAACAATGTGTCTTCCAAGAAGACTGGAACCTCAACTAGTCGTTGACTTTGAATTCAGTAGTTACTCTGTAGTTGTTGCACATAAACAATCACGGCTGCAATGTCCACATCTTACATTGTCAACGCTAGGATGCTCTTCGAGACTTCGAGACGTCTTGGTCCTTCAGCCGCTCCCCTGAAAAGGCCCCCTTGTGACTGAGCATCAAGGTGAAGCAGCCTGCAGCACGACACGATGCAGATGCCGATATTGAGCCCATCGGAGACGAAAAGCACCAGCCTACGTGGTACAGGTCCCTCTCGATCCTCTTGCCCTGGTAGGTCAAAGCCCCGACCTCCTCGCGCAAACGAGGCCAGACTCAAGGCGGTGCCAAACAATCTTCTACTGCATGTTACCCCAAAACTACATGCAGCTGTTTCTGTGTGGCGCAGGCCCACCCCCTGCTCTTCCTGGCCTGTGGCGATCGTCCCAGATCTTCGCAGCAAATAGGACAATCCGCAGTCTCCTTGAAGGCGCGGACAACTGCACCGAACAAGAACAGTTCCGCTGCTCCGCTTGAGCAGATCGAAACTCGGAGTCTCACGCATCAGAAAGCCCGGAACCAGCGACAAGCTCGCTGGAGCTTGCATTGTGCAGAGTCAGGATCTGTTGGAGGGATCCGGGCGGATTTTGCAAACAAGATTTGAATTCCTCAACCTGGTCCCCTCGGAGTGTACACCCTAGATGTCAGCTGCAGCTTGCCTTGCAAAAGAGATCGGGGCAAGAACTGCAGGAGGAATATTACAGGCTTATATATTGCAAGAAGTGAAAGGACATAGATGCACTTCGGAATGGGGATTTGATGGTGACAGCCAGCTGTCCCAACAAGAATCGCGGCACCAGGCCAGGTGTAGGATCTGCTTCGTATGCTTACCGCGGTGGCAAAAATGGCAGTCGTGCGTGCGAAGTTTAACACCTCAAAGCCAAAACAACAGGATGTGTGCTTTAGGATGCATCCGTATGGATGACCCTCCCTTCATGTGCGGAGCTCACACCGGTCACCACCCGACCAGCGAGCCCATGCCGACCTTTGACAGCCTGCCAATCACTCCCACAAGTTTTCCGTCGCGTCACTTCACCGTCGTCTTCACACCCCCGTCTTCCCGCATGCCCCTTTCCCGGTCGCAGGTCGACAAGGAAACGACTGAGACAGAACTCGAGCAAAAAGAAGGAAGTTCAGCAAAATCGCTGGCTGCCTTTGACTAACATGCAGTGGCATCTATCGAACACTACCGACAAGCCGTCTTAGACTTCACTGTTGCAACGAGCGTCTTTTTCAGTCTGCTTGCCCGTCTCAGCTCCCTTCTCGCCGAACGGAGGAGGCTCGGCTTCCTTAGTCATTACATAGTTGCTGCCGGAAGGAGTCAGAACACCACACTAGCGGCAACTGCAAAATTTCGGACAATAGATCTGCAACCACCAGCTATTCGGGCCGAGCTTCTAAACTGCTATCGATCTCTGGTCGCCTTGCAGGTCTCAGCTTTCATCCGAACCAGCACGCGATAGCACGAGCATATCTAATCGGATCCACAACGAGCCCTGGTAACCTGCCTTGGCTGAGCTTTCAACGACTTTGATCAGTCTTGCATGGCATGCAGATGGACATTTCCAACAGCACGCAATGGAATGAGTCATCTCTGAAGTCTGAAGAGGTGGATTCTTGCGTCTTTTGTGATGTGTGGCCACCTGCATGTCCGACAAAACATCTGAGACCTGGTCCTGTCCCCCTTTCAAAATGAAATGACACATGAGCCCTTTTGCGGTGCTGCTCACGACATTCTTATGAGATGAGATCCCACCATGCAAGAAAACGAAGGGGCTGGCTTCAAGTGGTACTGATTAGGTGCCGCCTTCATATTTCCAGCGGGCCCCACACATGCCACCCCACGCTCGCCCATGGCCACTGTGGTCTGCGAGTCCAGGTGCCGTGGGCCTGGGATCGGTGTGCTATCAGTTCATTGTANCCCCCCCCCAGCTCCCAGCTTCCACAGAAACCCAAAGAACAGCCTTTCTTCTGCCGGTGTACCGCACTGCACCACAAGTTTGCAACAGCATGCTTAGGTTGATTTAAAGCGTGCGATGCGTCCTGCCTTGGTGGCTGCTGCCGCTGCAGAGCATCGAACCTCAACGGCCTCACTGGCTCGTAACCTTCCGCGGCACTACCATCATCCGACGTGGCATCCTTAGAAGCAAGTCCGGCAGCATCTACAATGTACAAACCTGGTTTGGTCAGCACTCGATATTTGTTCACACCACGCCAAGCTACGTGTAACGCACACTGCGCGAGGAGGATCCTCCGACAATTGCCTGGCGAGCTTTGGGGTTTGGGCACATTTTGACTTCATGCTGTCGACAAGGGCGCACTGGGACAAGCCTGGCTGTGAGCCAATGAGTGGAAACCACATACTACGGCTACGGAAACACTACGTCACCCAGTTCGCCGCGCCTTGGGCAGCGTCATCAGACCGTCCCATGATGCAATTAACCAGCATTCATCTCTCCTATAAGTCTCCTGTAGATGCTCCAGTTCTTGAAGTGGTGCAGCTGAGAGTGGCCAGCCCTCTTATCTTTCGGCGTGAGCTGTGTTAGTAGAGCATGGGAAAACTAGACTTACCGCGGGCACACACACACACACATAGCTGGCTGTTGCGCAAACCAGCTGAACTGTGACGACCCTCAGAAAAAGAACTCCCCACAATCTGTACAAGAAACCAGCTTGAGGAAGCACGTATCAGGGCATGGTCACGGAACTGCCACAACGGCTCGTGCAGGAGCACCTATCACCCTGGCTGCAAAAAACAATCTGACGTCGTCGTGTGCAGCGCAAACGCGGCATACTCGAGAAACAGCCTCACATTGGGCGTTGGCTCGCACCTTTACGAAGAAGACGTTCTTCAAGCTGGCAAAGGCATGGAAGAGGTAGTTCTCGCTCTTCCAGAAGATTTGGCCGAGATGCTCGTAGTACATGGACCTGTTGCCCAATGGGCACGTTGCAAATTCACCCAATCCCGGTATGACCCGCGAAGCCAACTTAATATTCACAGCCCCGACGCAGCCGCCGATCGCGACGGTGTACTACAAGTACAAATGCCGAGATGGAGTCAATCGATCTGCATCTACACGGATAACGGATGTTTCTATTTTCCACAGCCCCAACGCAACCGCCGATCGCGACGATGTACTACAAGTACAAATACCGAGATGAGGTCAATTGATCTGCATCTACACGGATGGACGCCGGGCAGAACGACTGACACAGACGTTTGCCGGCCTAAGGTGCGGCTTCGGTCGCTGATTGACCTTCCGAAAGCACAGTTTGAGAGAAGAAGTGGATGCAAACAAGCAGCGTGCATGGGATCTGCACAGAACACTGAACAGATAATTGCAAATCAACCGCACAGCCTTTCCAAGGGCCGTCATGAGATCGCAGATCTCTGACGAGGTGTTGTAGGCCTCACCTTGCGAACATATCAACTCTCGTTGACTTGTCCACAAAAGCGGCAGACTGTCTTGGGGCTGTCACGCCAAAGGTCCAGCCTCAGGTGCAACTAACTGAGAACGAATCTGCCTGCAAACAGTAGACAGCGCACGACTCAGAAAAGCGACACTCGAATGTGTGGGTGGCAGTGCTGTCTCTGTGCGGAATGCAAAAGAGCATTGCCTGTAGTTGCGCTGAAACTTTAGAGCTCAGCTTGGACGGCGGCTCTGTTGCAACTTGCATTTGACGGCAACGCCTCGGAACAGTCCCCACTGCTGAGCTGCTGAAACTTCACTAGTACGGCAGGATCACCTTGCGGGTAAGGTCAATTTTGCTGACGTGCCGGGTTTGCATTGCAGCCCGGCACTGCACTTTCTACAAATCCTATTTCCCTTTCCCATGCAGTTTTCACGGCTTGGCCAAGGCCCTTTGAATCTAGGCTGGGCTCTGTGGCTCGTGAACTAGGCGGCCCGCGTCTCCAGAGTCTTCGTGATGGTGTCCACGTTGTTGGGCTGCACCTGATACACCGTGTTGCCGATCAATATGTGCGCACAGTGCCACGGTCTCCCGGGCCAACAGGCAGCAACACGACACAACTCGCATCTGTCTTGCTGGAGTCGATACAGGAAAGAAACGACATGGTCACCAAGCCCACGTAGCACAACCTTACCACTTGGACCTGGATGCCCTAGAATCGACTTCACATTTCTGGCGCACCGGATTCTGTCCAGTAGGACCGGTGCGCTTCGAAAGGTCCTGGCCGGTAGTCACAGCAGGACACACGAGATCCGTGATATGGTCTGATATGGTCTATACACATTCTATGACGTCACGGCACCCCTTTCCCTTTGCACGACTGGGACAATGCATGTCGAATCAGCACAAAATTTCACGACAATTGCCTGGAAGTTCTTCCTGAGAATGTCGCACAGGCGCTTGAACCTGTACTCCGGACACTCCAGTACTACCGATTCAATGGCTCACCATCTCTGACTTTGGTCGGTGGTAGCTTGTGCTGATTCCGAGGGCCACGAAGCACAGCGAGTCTCTCCTCCATCCTGGGTCCCTGGCTCCTGAGGCCTTGTGTTTGCGCGGCAGAACTCGAAGGCTTGTCGCGAAGTCTCATGATAGACCTGCTCGAAAGACTGGCGAAGCCAAGCACACACATATGCAAAAGACGACATTGGTTTGGGAATATTAAACGTGAAAAATGCAACTGAACCACTGCCCGACAGGGTCCGGAAGAGTATACTGTGCCGCTTTGGCTGTTCGAACTACTGTAAGACTTAAGACTACCAAATTGTTACTACCAAACAGATCGTGCCCTCCTTGCCGCTTCTAGAAATACAGCTTCCGGCAAGAGCAGACATGAGGCACATGCAAACGGCCAACAGCTCGAAACAGGGCCTCACATCTTTCGAAGCCCTACTAGTGGCTTCGAGCAACTCGCAAATTCAAGAGTTGCGGAAAACCCTCCCGGCAGCTGCTGGCAAACTAGTTCCGTTTCTTATGCATGCCCTTTAGAGGTGATACAATAGTACACTTAAGCGGCTTGCAAATCGCCTCCAAAGTTCTTTGGCATGTCGGCTGACACTTCGTGAATCGTCTTTTACTGGAGTTTGCTTCCTTTCGAAGATCTATGTGCACGTCTCGACAAAGTCAAGTCTAAGTGCCGAAACCATTCAATCCCCTCGTTTGCACGCAGGTGAGACAGTTATCTTTCCGAATGCAAAAGACCAGCCTGTCAAGAACTTGTGCTGAAACCTTCTTAGCGTCGACAAAGCCGCAGTATAGGCCACAAAATCTCTTGGCTACAACAGGCGTAGCTCGACGATGCTACCTGCCACTGAAAAACTGAAGAGCCTCTTCGAGTCGGCTGTTGGACTTCAGCACATCCAAGATCACCTTCCAATAGAGTAAAAAACAGAGAGCCAGGCTCTCTGCCGGAGAGTTTGGCTCTGGAGTTTGGCTCCGGATCTCAGTGCCAGCACAAGGATCCAACCGAAACGACGGCACAGCACAATGTAGTCAACTCGAACCAGGTTCTCTCAGGTTGCAATCCCATACGCCCAGACGGAACTGAACTTCATCGGCCAAAGCAGTGAATAATCGTTTAGCTCCTGGCCTGGGTGCAAAAGCTTCTGGCAGATGGTGCACACTCGTTCTGTATTATGAAGTTGTAAGGAACGGTTTTTGTCAGCTCACAGTTCGTGGCCTTGTAGGTTTCCCACAGGAAACGGAAGTGGGTGTGCACATCCTTGTCCTTCCGGGTTGCTGCGAACATGACTTTGCAATCAAGCCCGGCCACTGTAGGAGCACAAGAATGGACTTTGGCAGCAGCATCCGGACCTGGCTCTGCTGGCGCGTGTCCCCTGCTTGGATGGCCTGGAGCAAGATGGTCTCGGGCCTCGGTGTCTAGTCATGGTCTCTCTGGACAAGGGCCAGTTGACGAGAGAAAAAGCCTTTTTCTCTCATCTCTGCGACTCACGAGAGCCGGGCTGTGTGTCCTACGCAGACAATTCGAGTGATTTCACTCGCAAAATTCGAGGATTAATCAGCGCTGGATGAACTGCATGGAGCTGATCGCACCGAGGAAGAAAACAGTGGGCACCACCAGGGCATGGATGGCCAGCCAGCGGAAAGTGAAGATCGGGTAGGCCACGGGAGTCCTCG
>BGNK01002835.1:0-90179 GCA_003297005.1 Symbiodinium sp. clade A Y106
GTGTTCCGGAAAAGGAACGCATGCTGGCGGGGGCCCTGGGGAGTACAGGGTCCGTCTTCTGGGTTTTGACTTTTGGTACGACTTCGGGTTCTCGCTGTTGCGTGCTTTTCAGTTCTAAACTTAGGGCTCTAGGTCAGGGCTCCGGGGGGTTTAGGGTTCAGGGTTTGGGGCTTAGGAGTTAGCTTTGAGGGTCTAGAGTTCAGGGTTCAGGGCTTCTGGGTTAAAGCTTAGGGTCTGGAGGTTGCCATACAAAAGGAAACAGGCAAACATCCCTCTTGGTTATAGTGGCTCCATCAAGAGAACAGGACTGACCAGGCAACAATGTCAGAATTAATCCAGCGTCTTGGTGCAGGTATTTTGATGTGCAAGAAGATCTGGCTGCCAACCATCCCCCCACTTCCGCTTGCTCTTGCTCAGATGTTCTCTAAGGTTCTGCACCAAACTCTCAATCATAGTACCAGTCGAAGCAGTAGTCAGGAGTCTTTGCTTGCTGATCCTATCAGGCTGCACCCTTATCAGACTTAAAGCCTAAGCCGCAAATCTTCGCCGAAAGCGGCTCCTCCTCTGGCCGAGGGGCTTGTCTGCATCGTTGATCATGTAGGCGGCCGGCCTCACTGCAAGACTAGACTCGTGCAGGTAGTGTGGGAGTGGTCGCACCAAGGATTTGGGGCCAAAAACTGGTTGAAGGTGTCAGAACGCAAACCATACCGGCTGCTACCCGGGTGCCCGGACTGTGCATGTTAACATAGCTTCAGTCACGAATCTTTCATCCTGGGATGGTGCCGCTCTCGAGAGCAATACTTAGCCGCTTTGCAGCCCCTCTCAGCCTGAATGGTCTTTAGATAAGGGTTTAGGGTTTAGGGTTAAGGGTGTAGGGTTTAAGGGTTTAAGGGTTTAGGGAAAAGGTTTTGGAGGGGTTCGTCTAAACGATGAACACACGATGGAAACGCGGACTTTTACTGCTTTTTCCGGCTCCTATAGTACCTCGGCCACCCAGCGCCTACCATCTGGGAGTTCAAGAGATACCCATGCGGCCTGAACCCTAAACCCTGAACCCCTACACCACTGAGGGTTCGGCACGAAGTCCTTGTGGCCCAGCGTGGTCTCCGGCACTCCCTTGCCTTCGCAAGGGTAATGTAGGGGCCTTATAATGATTAGAGTGGGGTTTGGGACTCCTTCGTAGTAGAATCATAGTAAGGGACCCTAAGGAATAGCAGGTTTTGGGGCTCCTTTCTAGTCTCACCATAAGGAGGAACCCGAAGCTTCTTTGCCTAATTATAATAAGGAACCCTAAGGAAAGAGACTGGTATTTATTTAGGCTTCTATATGAGAGGGTTTCAAGGTTTGCAGTTTAGGGTTTATGAGTTCGGGGTTTCGAGGTGAAGCTTCATAGGTAAATGTGCGGGAATTAAGGGTTGGCGCATCAACTCAAGTGGCTCTGCGTAGGAGCGCGAGAAGCCCAGCATGGCTCAGAATAGGCTGGACCGGGCTTGAAGCATGTTGGGTTTAGCCCAGAATTGCTTGAAGTGGGAACTAGCTATAAAATCTGCCCGGCATAGCTAGCTAGCAGGGTGCAGAGTACAGTGCATGAGGTAGGTCTTGGGAGCTACAGATTGTCTAACAGAGACATGGTCCCAACTCATTAAGCCCTAAGCCTCAACTCTAGTGTTGCTTTCTAAGCAATTCGAGACGTCTAAACCATGCCAAAGGCAAGGCACGTCGCAAGAAGTCTTTGGAGAGGAACGTCGCCGACACAGCTGCCCTGGTTTGCTTTCGGTTTAGGGTTCAGGGCTTGGGGTTTAGAGTTTAGGGTTGAGGATTTAGGGTTTAGGGTTTGGGGTTTGGGGTTTAGGGCTTAGGGTTTGGGGTTTGCGGTTTAGGGTTTAGGGATTTTTGTGTGGGGGGGGGGGGGGGGGNCTTTCGGGTATAGGGGTTTAGAGTTCCCATAGAGGCCTGCAGGGTTTTCGGAAGGGTTTAGGGCTTAGGGTTTAGGGTTGTGGGGTACCTGTTGAGGTCCAGAGGGCACTGTTCTGTCTACGGTCGATAGGAGGAAACTCCGGCATAATGTAGGAACCTGATTAAAAAAACCTTGGGCCTTTTTTAGGGTTCATTATATGAATCCTAATATATAGGGGGTTATAGGCCCCGGGTTTCTTAATCAGGTTCCTACATTAGCCGAAAGTACTCTTCCAAATCGACTTCCGGTATTGTTCTATTGTGGCTCCATCGACTGTACATCCCATTTGTAGGTCAGGGCTTGGCTTCTACTTGCGTATAAGTAAGAATGTAAGATGAAGATCGGTGACAATGGTCATGTCACCTTTGATCTACCAACACGTCAGCCCTCATTCGAATCATTCGGCCACCTGGCAAAATCCAAAACATTCGGTGTCTAGGTGTCTAAGCGGTCTGGGGTACCATGCAAATTTCCCGCGAAACTTCATCCAGAGAAGCAGCTCACCCCTCGAAGCACTAAGTCCTCAAAACTAGACTGCTGAGCTTTCACTTCTGGGCCAGCGAACGACCAACACATAAAACCCCTCCCTAAACCCTAAACCCTACACCCTAAACCCTAAGCTTTAAACCTCAAACGGCCCTAGGACGGACTGTAGGGTTGAGGTCTTTCGGGGTTTGGGGCGTTCCCGGCCTGGGCCTTTGAGGCATTGGACATGCTTTGCTGTGTATACACGCATACAATATGTATTAGAACAAAGACTTCAGCATAACTGACTAATTAAGTAATTAGGTAATTAAGTAACTAATGAAGTTCATCAATGAAAAATAAGACAAATGTTTGACACATTAACTCACACTTTCTTCTGCTGCAGTATTTGGCACTCAGTCGCTTCTGGAAACCCTAACGAGAGCCCAATACCCAATACATCTGAAGCATTCTCCGACCTTTGGATGTTCTCCCAGAAATCCTGCACGGAGTCGGCTCCTGCACCAAGGACTTGGGGCCTAGCGCTTTTCGGGTTGCGGTCTTAGGGCTTAAGGCTGAAGGAGGGCGAAGCGCCTAGCATTTCGAGTTTTGGGGTTGTGGCTCAAAGCTTTGGGAAAGAGAGGGCTGTTCCGTACTTCTTCCGTTTTTTTAGTGCAGGACCCAACGCATGGACAAGGCCCTACACCGAAAATCCAAATTCCCGAGTTCCCAAGCCCAAGACCTTTAGATCCCTTTAAGGAACCCTTTAAAGGAACCCCTATAGATCCCTTTAAGGAACCCCTATAGATCCCTTTAAGGAACCCTGAAGCCCGAAATCCCCAAGCTCTCTAAGGGCTTAACCCCCGAATGCCAGAGGAACCAGCTGAAACCCTGACTGAAAAACTCCATGCCCGGAAAGCTGAAGCCCGCACCCCTCTACACCCTAAACCCTAAACCCTAAACCCTAAGTTTAGGGTTTAAGGTTTAGGGGCTTAAGGCTTACCGTAGGGGCCTTATTAATTAGAATAAGGTTTTGGGGCCCATTGTACTATAATTATAGTAAGGAACCCCCGACAATAATATTGGCAACTATTTCGGTCCCTCTACAGTAGAAGCCAGAAAGTTGGAACATCAACATCCCCATGCCCTTTTAGGTAAAGTATAGGGGGTCCAAGCACCAATCCTCCTAAACCCATGTTCCAACTTTCTGGGATTCACTTTATTGTGGGGGGTTCCTTACTATAATTATAGTACAATGGGCCCCAAAACCTTATTCTAATTAATAAGGCCCCTATAGTAAGCCTTAAGCCCCTAAACCTTAAACCCTAAGTTTAGGGTTTAAGGTTTAGGGGCTTAAGGCTTACTATAGGGGCCTTATTAATTAGAATAAAACCTTAAACCCTAGTGTGGTAACCCCAACCCTTCTCACCCCGGGCCCGACAAGTCCAAAAGCCCGAGAACTCGAAGAAACGCTGAGCTCTACACCCTGCCCGGCCCGGGTTTAGGGGGTTTAGGGGTTTAGGGGTTTAGGGTTTAGGGGTTTAGGGGTTTAGGGTTTAGAGGTTTAGGGGTGTCGGGTTTAGGGTTTAGGGGTTTAGGGGTTTAGGGGTTTAGGGGTTTAGAGGTTTAGGGGTTTAGGGGTTTAGGGGTTTAGGGTCTAGAGGTTTAGGGGTTTAGGGTTCAGGGGTGTAGGGTTTAGGGGTTTAGGGGTTTAGGGGTTTAGGGTTTAGGGGTCTAGGGTTTAGAAACCCCTTAAACCCATGAAACCAAGAGAGCCAAAACCTTTTAGATCACAGCAAAGCAGGGGGTGCCTGGGAATTTGCCGGAAAAGCCTGCAACGGCCATCCGCGGAGCCTGGCAAACACATGCATTGCGGGTTTAAGGCAAACTTCACGTCTGGCTCTACAGTCTTAAGCTTAAACCCCCGGAAGTAAGCAAATAATGGCCTAACACCTACAAAATGAAACCTCCGGTTTGTGGTATAACGTGGACTGTAGGTCTCATACCTGCTTCACCCCGTCACCCGCTTGGTTCATCCAAACTCTGACATCCGTCTTGACCTCCAGCATGACCCTTGTGACCTTAGCGGCATCCAATTCATCACCTTCACCTTCACGAGGTTTAGGGTTTAGGGTTTAGGGTTTAGGGTCCAGGCACATCGTGTGGTGAATCAGCTTCGGCATCCTCCAGTGCATCTGTCTCTTCACTTGGAGGGTCGGGGGACTTAGTAAGTAGGTAGTAAGTAGACTTATAAGTACCCTAAAAGGGACCCTAATTGGGGTTATGGTACTTATAAGTCTCCAAAATAACTAGTTACTAAGTCNGGGGGACTTAGTAAGTAGGTAGTAAGTAGACTTATAAGTACCCTAAAAGGGACCCTAATTGGGGTTATGGTACTTATAAGTCTCCAAAATAACTAGTTACTAAGTCCCCCGACCCTCCAAGCAACCACTGCTGAGCTGGTACGAAGGATTTCCTGCCTGCGCTCCAACGCCACCAGGGTCTGCTTCTTTAGTGCGGCCATGCATCCAGAAACTCGAGTATCTATCCTGGAAGGAGCCGACTCATCAGTGGCCTGGTGTTTGTACAGCGGAATGTTGAAGCTTTTCGGCGCATGGGGAAGCTTATTGCGTTTCGTGAAGATTGGATATCAAAACCCAGTGTTACGGTTGAAATCCTGTGAGCCCGGCGCGCATCTTTTGCATCTTCCTCGCTCTGCTCCGACTCCTTCCTGGGAAAGCCACACATATCTGCAGTGACGTGAGTGGGTGTGGGCCAGTGTCCATGCCGCAGGCCCTGAGATTGTTGGCCGTATGGCCACAGCTCCCGTCAAACATCGTGATGACGAAGACCTGCAAAATGGGAGTTCCGAAAATAGGGGACCCCAATGTAGTACCCTAAACAGTAGAATCCTTATTATAAGGACCCCCAAATAAAGTACCCCTAATTTTCGGAAACTCCCAAATCAGCAGCAGGGGACCACTGAACGTTCCCGGTGCAGTCCAGCGACTCAGAGCGCAACTCGCGGAATACATCAAGAGACAGCGGAAAAAGAAGCCTGCTCTGAGAGGCGTTCCCACGTGAGCAGATTCAATCTCCCTGAAATCTGCTGGAGCGCTTCATGCTCCATTTATAACGTTCCTTGCGAATAAGGCTTTAGGGGTTGCGGGTTTAGGGTTTTAGAGCTGCAATATGATTTGGGGTCTATTCCTTGCTAAAGCCATCTACCTTCACGAAGCTACTGGCAATGTCTCGGGCCCAGCCCCCATGAGTTCCAGGGAGTTGGGGCTCAGTGTTTCCGAATACTTGGAGGGTCCGTAGTACGTAAGTCATAAGACGACTTGTAAGCACCCTAAAGTGGATCCTAATTGTAGTCACGGTACCTACAAATCTATAAGACAAGTTGGGATTCCTTAGTAAGTAGGAAATAAGTAGACTTTTGAGCACCCTAAAATGGATCCTAATCGTAGTCATGGTACCTATAAAAATTACAAAACAAAACTATTCAGTTGCTAAGTCTCCCGACCCTCCAAGAGGATCCAAAGTCGCCGTTCAAAGAATAATCTATCTGGGCGGCCGAGACTCGCTGCCCCCCTAGGGTTTGGGGTTTAGGGTTGTGGGCTTAGGGTTTAGGGTTGGGGGTTTAGGGTTTAGGGGTTTAGGGTTTTGGGTTTCGGGTTTAGGGATGACATCCAAATTTTGAGAACAGCACGTACCCAGAAACGAAGGAAGGGATTCGAGAACACTGCGCCATACTTAAAGGGCCGAGACCCTAAACTGTAAGAGCAAAGCCCTATGCCCTAAATCCCTGAATCCCATATCCTGAGTCCTCAAGACCCTAAACCCCAAAACCCTAAACCCCAATAACTTAGGACCCCAAACACCCCTAAGCGGAAAGCTGTCAGTGACAGCTCCTTCAGGGCCAAACGAAAGGTACGCCGCAATACGCCTGTATAAAATAAATAAATATGGTATTCTGGTTAGCAATATATTTCACTGATGGGGTCTTTCTCAGCACTAAGTCCCAACACCCCAAGTCCCACATCCTGAAAGAACCACAAAAGGCTCTCTCATGTGCCTCGCGGTGCTCGAGGGGGTTCACGCCTGACTGTCAAAAGGTTTACGGTTTAGGGTTTTGAAGGGCTCCACAGGGTGTTGTATGAGGCTCGTTACAGTACTAGCCGGCGTTTTTGCTGGCATTGTCGATCTTTGACAGGACATGTCTCTCTGGGGGGTATATCGTTTTGTATGGTTTTAAGGTTCGTTTTGAGACACAGGCCAGTCCTCCACGACATGTGCCACGGGCCATTGCCAATGGATGTTGCTAAAGGCTTTGGGTTTACGGCTTTCGAGGAAGAGCTTAAGGCTGTGGGGTTTTGCGGTTTAACGGTTTAACGGCTTAAAGTTTAGGAAGCGAGCTCCCTTTGAACCGGGAGGAATCTTACAATCTTATGCCAACGCAAACCCACAACCTAGTACGGTCTAAGCAGATCTAAAGCTCCTGCAGTGGCTCCCGGAAAAGCCCTCTGACTCAGACCCGAGCGGTGGTTCTTCGGCGAGAGGACCTGCAAACCACCTGGTAACGATTCGAGGAAATTGACAGGATTGTTTGGAGTTTTACGAGGCTTTCATGGTCTTCTGGGGTTTATGGGGTCTACAAGGGCTCATAGGGGTTCTTCATGAGGGTGAGACCCGAGGCCAGACCAAAAACACCTCAACGGTGCGGGAGGTCATGAGCGGGGCGGCGTCACTACAGTTTTCGGGAGGCTTTACCCTCCCTCACCGTTCTGACGAGACGCTCGGCCGGGGGGCCTCGGTCGGAGCCTCGAGCGCCCATGCAAATGGTCAGCGGCGCTCTCGGCAGTTTAGGGTTTTGGGTTTAGGGTTTGGGGTTGAGGTTTAGGGTTTAGGGTTTAGGGTTTGGGGTTTGGGGTTTGGGGTTTGGGGTTAAGGGTTAGTTAGGGTTGTTGGAGGTTCATGTGTAGTTCTTAGTAGCTAGCACGGCTGAAAGCACGAGAACTGGAGGTGAAAGTCGCTAGCGGCTAGAATAACTAAATGAAATGATTTATGGCGGAGGGGGGCTTAAGAAACATGGTCTCGGGGTGGGGTTGCAAGCGTTGCAGTTGCAGAAGTATTCGTTTCAGGGTCCCCAAACCCTGCGCCACATAAACCCCAAGTTCCTAAACACCTAAGGCCCAAACTCCGAGGTCGAAACCCGTAATATGGGGGCCTTAATAATTAGAATAGGGTTCTGGGGCCCATGATACTATATAACTATAATAAGGAACCCCCAGCATAGTATAGGTAACTATTTAGGCCCCTATATTAACAGAAGATGCCCCAACTGTGTGAAGTCGAAGATGCAACAAACACAGAACAAACCAAAACCCAAACCGTCCTCAGGTTTAGGGTTAGGATTTAAGGTTTAGGGCCAAGCCCGGATCATTGAAACCCGAAATCACCAACCCCGCAACCAACAACTCGCTTAAAGTTTAATGGGTGGGGTCCCTTATTCCTCCAACGCCATGATGTAGGGGCCTTAATAATTAGAATAGGGTCTTGGAGGCCCATTATACTATAATTAGAATAAGGAACCCCCAGAATAGTATAGTTAATTAGTTTGGCCCCCTTATTACTCGAAGTGAGCCTTCAGCCAATTGAAGCGAGGACAGATCTACGTGCTGTGCATCCGAAAGCTTTAACAGGAAGCGGCAGGGCCGCCGAGGGTGCTCGGCGGCAACGCTTCTGAAAGCCAAGAAGTTACAATAGCTTAGGGTTTAGGGCTTAGGATTTAGGCCCTAAGCCCTAAACCCTAAACCCTAAACCCTAAACCCATTCAAGATCACAGCAAAGGGCTCCAGGCCCTGCTTCTGCAACTGGTGAGCTCTTGGGTGTAGGGTTTAGGGTTTTTTTTGAGAGCTCTTTTCCCAAAAAAAAAGGTTTAGGGTTTAGGGGCCTGGGGTTTAGGGTTTAGGATTGAGGGTTTAGTTCAGGGTTTTGGGTTTCCTGGGGCTACTTTAGTTAACCCCGGATATAAGACCCTGCAGAAACCCTATGCCCTATACCCAGAAACGCTTCTTTGCCGGGGCACCTCCTTCCAGTTGCGCCTTGGATTCCGCGAAGTCGCAAAGTGCCTTGGGCACGCTTAGGGTCAGAGGCTGAATATAGGGGCTTGATGTGGTTTTGTATGTAGGGTTCTTGAGGGCGTATGTTTTTTTTGCACAGGCCTCAACGATTGGAAAAGGATTCTGAGCACATATCGTACGAGAAGGGGCTGTATGCAAAGAGCTGATACGACTGGATGTTCAAACTTCTTGTAGCAATTCATCGTTCACTTGGTGCTTTTTGCGGGGGAAGGCGAAGTTCGGTAGAGGGAGGTTGACAGTCCGTCTTCCTTTCAGCATCCTGGGAGAAGTAGACAATAAGATAGGGTCATCAACTAGGTGGCGAAGCTTAAATCTCGTATGATGCCAATTCAAGTACCTGCACCCAAACGTACTAAGTCTCATGATTCTTCAATCAATACAGGGACCTTCCTTGGGCGGGTGTCATAGAGTATACTTGTATGTGAGAAACAAGGAAGAGCGAAAAACAGACACCAACTGAAAGAACGAGGGAAAGACTGAACGGAAACAGAGAGAGGGACAGAGGGTGAGGGACGGAGGGTGAGGGAGGGAGCGAGTGAGCCAGCGATCAACCTTGAGCCGAAAACCGTAAACCTTTGCCCCCTAGAACCCTAGAGACGTGGAGCCTGGAGCGTCGAGTGCGAGTAGATGTCCAAGACCTGTCAGGTTGCACCATTTGGGATACAAGGCTGTTTTCGATAAGGGAAACTGAAAAAGCATCCCAAATCGATACACTTACGGAACCCAAAAGTCTAAGAACCCTGCAACTTCGTAGGGGCTTTCTTTGGCCTTTCTGACAGCTCCCTAAACCCTAAACCCTAAACCGCCCTCCCTGCGGGCCGTAATCGGTAAGTTGTACTCGCCGGACAGCTCGGTCGCCATCCTCCGTCCAAAAAGCTCGCGAGGTAGCGTTTAGGGTTTAAGGTCTACGGACTTTGGGTCTAGGGTTTCAGGGATTAAGGGTACTACATAGGTTCAACTCGGTACGCTGCACTTAAAACTCACACACGAGGGGGGATTTCTATGCTTGTTGTTTTGCAATGAGCCGTCTTAAGGTGCAGGTGTTAGGGCTTAGGGTTTAGGGTGTCTGAAATACAAAATACAAGGGCGTGCTTTTAGGGTCTGGGGCTTAAGGCTCACGGTTCAGGCTTCAGGGCGCAGTGTGTCCTTCAATAAGCTCCCAGACTTCGGTTAAAGACTGGTCTTAACGGGTCTCTTTGTGGGCTGCTTGCTGAGGACTCTTTCTGGCTTTGGGGTTAGGGTTTGGGGTTTAGGGCTTAGGGCTTAGGGTTTAGGGTTTGGGGTTTAGGTCTTCGTCGGCATTTGTTTCACGCCTCGGCTTCGCGAATCAGAAACTCAAACACACTGCGAGCATCGCAAGCTCAAAAAAAGCGATGTCCCATGGGCTCAAGGATGTTTAAGGTAGGTCTACTGAGAGTCTACTGGACACCGCCAACGCTGTACACCCCGACAATGTTCCAGCGGGCTGAAACAATTTCATTGTCCTAAACCCTGAAGCCTGTGATCGCACGTGAGCTTTATTCCCTAAACCCTGAACCCTAAACCCTACACCCTAAACCCTGAACCCTAAACCCTAAACCCTAAACCCTGAACCCTGTAAACCCTAAACCCTAGATCCTGAACCCAGCAAACCCTAAACCCTAAACCCTAAACTGAAGCGCGAACTGTCGGGCTGGTAGGTTGGTCTTGCGACAGTTTAGCACATCTAGTGTTGGGGCATACTTTAAAAGACCTAATGGGTTTTAGGGTTTAGCGTTTAGGGATAGGGCTTTGGGGTACTTTAGGGGGCCCAATGATTTTAGGGCTTTTATCTTTTAGGGGTGTGTTTTGAATAGGGCTTTGGGGTACTTTAGGGGACCTAATGGGTGTACTTGGAGGGTCGGGGGACTCAGTAACTAGCTAGTTATTTGATAGACTTATAAGTATCATAACCCCAATCAGGATCCCTGTTAGGGGGCTTAGGAGTCTACTTATTACCTACTAAGTCCCCCGACCCTCCAAGTAGGGTTTAGCGCTTTGCGTTTAGGGGTTTATTTGGAATAGGGCTTTGGTGTATTGCATGCTACCTAAAATCAAGAACCTCAAGGAATAAAATTGGCAAGCAGCGTAATCCAGTTGTAGTGCTCTTGCGACTTCGCAATGCCGCAGTAGAGTATCCCTGCCGGCAATGCGGCACAAGCGGCCGTGCCGCTGCCCACTTCGCAATCTATCACCAATTTGATCGACAGCTGCGAAAACAATGGAGTGGCAACCCCCTGCTCTGGGGCCAGCCTTTTGGCTCCAGTCGCTGCCCCATGATGCCGGCCTTGACGTCTGCAGGAAGCTTGTTCAAGGTCACCGGGAACTTCAACCCCGAGAAGCTTGCATAGAAGCTGCAGCCCTCCATCAAGTCCTCGACGTCGTGGTTCTGAACAGGGCACATGATGTGACACTTACCAGCCCGGTACACTAGAGGAATTTCTGTCTTCGGGCCCCGGAATATCGACGGCTGCGGCACACATTCCCTGCCCGAGACGAAAACATCCAGCGGTGCGGGAGGGCCTTATATCGACACGGCTAGACGGCCCCAAACATGCAAGCCACCCGGCAAGCGTCCGAACGGGTTTGGGATAGTGAACTTACCAAAACCTAAACCCCAAACTCTAAACCCCAAACCCTAAATCCAAAACCCTAAGCCCTAAACCCCAAACCCTAAACCGAAAGCCTTAAACGCTAAATCCTATAAACCCTAAACCCTATAAACCCAAAGCCCTAAGCCCTAAGCCCTAAACTCGAACCCGAAATGACCGGAAGCACCTCGCAGCCAAGGCAGAGTGCCCCCCGAGGTCGAAGAAGTTCTCCTCTAAAAGGCCGGCTTTTGGTGCTTTTTGGTTTAGGAATTGGGATTTAGGATTTAGGGCTTGGGGATCAGGGTTTGAAGTTTAGGGTTTGGGGTTTTTGAAGTTTAGGGTTTAGGGTTTAGGGTTTAGGGAGGATGGAGGTTCAGTGGCTGAGGGTTTAGGTGGCTAGTTTGGAGTTTACGGGTGTAGGGCTCAGGGGTTAAGGGTTTACTTAGGATGGAGGGTTTAAGGAGTTTCGGGTTTAGGTCGAGCCTTTGAGGATTGGGCTTTCTGGTATAGTCGAAGCCAGAAAGTTGGAACATCATTATCCACATGCCCTCAAGGTAAAGTTTATATAGGGGATCCTAGCCCTGATCCTCCTAAAGCCATGTTCCGACTTTCTGGCTTCTACTATATAAGTGTGGAGTAGGGGACTGGGATTGCAGGTTTAGGAATTGAGTTTTAAGCTTTGTGGTTCAAACTTGATTTTTCATACTTGATTAAAGATTACCACGCCCTAAACCCTAAACCCAGAGACCAAAAAAAAAACATCCTCGGTGAAGGGCTTGCAGAGGTTGAGGTTCGGATATCGGGTCTCGGGAAATCGGGTTTGCAGACTGACTGACATATCCTGAGGATGGAATGCTGCTGAAATCCCTTGGAAGACCTTTGCATGCCTGTTTTGGGAGGTTTAATATAGGGGCCTTAACCATTAGAATAGGGTTTGGGGCTGTATCATACCATAACTATAATAAGGAACCCCCCAAAAAAATCGTATAGGTAGATATTTAGGCCCCTATGTTAGCGGGGTTAGGGTTTAGTGGACTTCCCAAAATCCTTGCAAGGCCAGACCTGATGCAGAAGCTACACCTGATCTCGTAACGCACTGCCGCCACCACGCCGTTAGGAGTGCCCCAGGTCTTAGGGCTTAGGGTTTAGGGTTCAGGGTTCAGGGTTTAGGGTTTAGGGTTTAGGGTTTAGGGTTGAGGGTTTAGGGTTTAGGGTTCAGGGTTTAGGGTTTAGGGCTTAGGGCGCCATGCTCAAGGACCGCAGCAAAGGCGGAGAAAGTTGCTGGAACCTACTACACATTCTTCAGCAGATCTCGGACGCTACCGTTGTCACCACCTTCGCGAACACACCCTAGGTCACCACGGAGCCATCACCAAGGATCGCAGCAACGGCCTCATGATTTCCTTCAATCTGCAGTACGTTTGTCAAGTAATCTTGCACGGCACTGCTGTCACCGCCGCAGGCAGCATCGCCCCAGCTGACGACGGAGCCATCACCAAGGATCGCAGCAAAGGCCCGCCCGGTTGTTTGAATCTGCAGAACATTGTTCAACTGATCTTGCACGGCACTGCTGTCACCACCGTCGGCAGCACTGCCCCAGGTCACGACGGAGCCATCAGCACGGATCGCAGCAAAAGCATAACCAGCTGCTTGAATCTGCTGTACATTCTTCAACTGATCTTGCACAGCACTGCTGTCACCACCGTAGGCAGCACTGCCCCAGGTCACGACGGAGCCATCAGCACGGATCGCAGCAAAAGCATAATCAGTTGCTTGAATCTGCTGTACATTCTTCAGCTGATCTTGCACAGCACTGCTGTCAGCACCGTAGGCAGCACTGCCCCAGGTCCCGACCGAGCCATCCCCCAGGATCGCAGCAAAGGCCCGCCCGGTTGCTTGAATCTGCAGAACATTGTTCAACTGATCTTGCACGGCACTGCTGTCACCACCGTCGGCAGCACTGCCCCAGGTCACGACGGAGCCATCAGCACGGATCGCAGCAAAAGCATTATAAGTTGCTTGAATCTGCTGTACATTCTTCAACTGATCTTGCACAGCACTGCTGTCACCACCGTAGGCAGCACTGCCCCAGGTCACGACGGAGCCATCAGCACGGATCGCAGCAAAAGCATTATAAGTTGCTTGAATCTGCTGTACATTCTTCAACTGATCTTGCACAGCACTGCTGTCACCACCGTAGGCAGCACTGCCCCAGGTCACGACGGAGCCATCAGCANTTGCTTGAATCTGCAGAACATTGTTCAACTGATCTTGCACGGCACTGCTGTCACCACCGTCGGCAGCACTGCCCCAGGTCACGACGGAGCCATCAGCACGGATCGCAGCAAAAGCATAATCAGTTGCTTGAATCTGCTGTACATTCTTCAGCTGATCTTGCACAACACTGCTGTCAGCACCGTAGGCAGCACTGCCCCAGGTCACGACCGAGCCATCCCCCAGGATCGCAGCAAAGCCTCCCGCAGCTGCTGCTTGAATCTCGACTCTTCGAACCTGCAATGTTAGGGCCTCCCCAGCCTGCATCCTGGCCTTCTTTAGCGGGTCTCCTCCATCAAGAACGCTTCCAGCGCAGTTCAAGAGCCGACCTTTGCCAACTCCCAGGGCTCTCTGCGCACGCACCCTCAGTGACTCCACGGATTCGTCCCCGTGCGTCTGCAGCGAAACAGTCTTGCCACTTATTAGGCTCACCTCAACCGTCAGTGACATGATGGAGACTCCAGCCTCGGATCAATCCATGGCAAACATGTCAAACGTGAGTGCAGTGTCGGGCGGCACAAGCCAGTCTTCAGTGAATGTCTGTCTCGTCGTGCGCAAATGCAACTGAAGACGAGTTGTGACGGTTGGTCGCCAAGTCGACAGGATTGCAGAATGGATTCGGTTGATTGCTTTGCTTCTTTTAGGCCTCCCAGAGAAACACAACACTGGACGTCAGGTGGGAATTATCATTGAGATGCTTGCTGCTGTGTCGCTTCTAGTCTGTTTCGGGCTATTCTGAGTCTGACAAACATTGCCCAGATAGCCCAATACCCCTAATTAACAAATTTGGCTTAAATCATAAAATGGAGCCTGTTATAGTTTAAGCTATACTCCTGAATTAAAGGGTATTGGGCTCCCTTCAACCCGTTACCCCCGAACCGGAAACCCGAAACCGTAAACTCCTAACCCCTAAACCACTAGCCCGAAACCCTAAACCCTATCCCCAATCCCCTAAACACTAGGTTATTGACGAGCCCCACTATAATAAGGGTACCCTTGTTCTCACTATTCGGCTTTTATAAGGGGACCCTTAAAACAAAAAAGGGGGCAAAACGGTACCACTCAAGAACCTATAGCAGAAGCCAGAAAGTTGGAACGCTAGTCTCCTCATGCCCTTAAGGTAGAGCATAAGAAATCCTAGCACTAACCCATGTTCCATCTTTCTGGGATTCGCTATAGAACAGATCAACCCCTGGCCCTAACCCACAAGAACCTAGTGGACCCTAAACCACTATAAATCCCTTGTAGAACCCTTTGAGGATCCCCTATGGAACCCTTTAAGGATCCCTTCAAAAAAGGGTACTACCCCTAACCCAGAACGCAGACCCTAAACCCCTATAGATCCCTTGTAGAACCCTTTAAGGATCCCTTATAGAACCCTTTAAGCATCCCTTTAAAAAGGGTACTACCCCTAACACAGAACGCAGACCCTAAACCCCTATAGATCCCTTGTAGAACCCTTTAAGGAGCCCTTATAGAACCCTTTAAGCATCCCTTTAAAAAGGGTACTACCCCTAACACAGAACACAGCTCAGGGAACCTCAGGGTCGACCATGTCAAGGGACAGGCTCAGGACCTGCCCAGAGACTCCAAAAACCCTTAATTAAGGGATATACCTAAAAAAAATAGGATCCCTAATATGATTTAAGGCATATTCCTTAATTAAGGGGTTTTGGAGTCTCTGGGTGTGCTCAGGTTTCCGAGATTTAAGGATTTGGGGTTTAGGGTTTAGGGTTTTGGGGTTTAGGGGTTTAGCCATTTGGTGTTTAGGGGTTTACGGTTTAGGGTTTCAGGTTTAGGGGTTTAGAATTTTGGGATTGGGTTCCAACTCTTCGCAGTCTAGGGTTTAAGGACGAAGGTTCGTAGGGATGTAGGGTTTGGAGCTTTGGGTTTCAGGGCTTGCCGGCACGTAACCCTAAACTTTAAACCCACCTAAACCCGTGGTGTTGCAATGTTTACTGTGTCCGTAAAACCTAGCCCATGCATCCCTGTTGCTGCTGTATAAGGCCTTAAATACAAGCTTTAGGCAAGATAGGGGATGAAACAATTAGACTAATTTGTCAAAGTTGCTATGTTGCAGCAATCCAGATTAGGGAACTTCGAGAATCACTATTTCCCCCCGGCCCTATAAACCCTTCATTAGACCTTTATTGCGAAGTCTTCAAGACACTCTTTTTCAGGCGTCGGCCAAACATTCAGGTTTGCCAAACCTAAACCGCACTGAGTGGATTATTCTGTTACACCCTCATGGAGATGGCACAGGAACAACACAAGGAGTCGGTCAGACTCACATTGTAACTTTTCATGCAAAGACCGTCGAATGGTGGTTAGCTTCGCTCAGACCGCACAATGTCGCAACCGCACTGAAGCCAAAATTAAGTTACAAAGGACAGGACCCTTGTGCGGCTTAAGCTCAAGCTTGCGATTGTCGAGGAGTGCCCCATTCACTGAATTCGAAGACCCACGATTGCACCACCAGGGTCAGGCATGCAAACCAAACCCCAGAACCCGAGAAACGGAGAGAATACAAAACCTGAGCCCTGAACCCTAAACCCCAAACCCGAAACCTGAATCCAAACACTAAACTCTCAATTTTCTAACCTCATACAAAAAACCCAAAACAAGAACCTGAACCCTAAACCCCAAACAAGAACCTAAACCCTAAACCCTAAACAAGAACCTAAACCCTACACTTCCTTTGCTCCTTCTCTTCGAAGACAGCCTTGGCCCAGACCGCTCGCACCACTCCTGTGACGCCAGCCTCTTCCTGCAAAGCGGCTTTAAGGGTTTAGGGGTTTAGGGGTTTAGGGTTTAGGAGTTTAGGGGGTAGGGTTTAGGGTTTAGGGGTTTAGGGTTTAGGGTTTGGGGTGTTATGGTACAGGAGTTATGGCTTAGGGCCTAACGTTCTAAAATGGGTTCGATAAGGGCTCTGCTTTGCCAGAACTGTGTCAAGAGGAGGGGTCAGGTTTATGGTTCAACTGGGCTTTTAAGTAACCAGGGAGAAAAAAGTATAAACTTTTATTTCATAATGGTTCTCCTTAAGGAAAAAAGTATTAAAGTATGGTACTCCAAAGCCCAGTCAAGGATTACGGTTTAGAGTTCAAGGCTTGGGTCTTAACGGTACAGATCAGGGTGCCTTTCGCCATCGCATCTAGCAGTTGTCGCAACGTGTGGGTGTGGTGTTCAGGACATTAAGGCTGTCGAGTTTGGGGTTTGGGGATGGTAGGGATTGAGAAAAAAAACCTTGGCCCTAGAGTGCCGTTGGCGCAGCTTCAATGCGATGCAAGCCAAAACCTTAACTCCAAACTCTGACCCCTGAACCCTAAACCGCGAACCCCTAAACCCTAAACTCCCCGTAAACCCTGAACCCTAAACCGCGAACCCCTAAACCCTAAACCCCCCTAAACCCTGAACCCTAAACCGTGAACCCTAAGCCCCAAACCCTAAACCCGAAACCCTAAACCTTAATAAGATCCTTATAGATCCTTCTAAGGAACCCTTATAGATCCCTCTAAGGAACCCTTGTAGATCCCTTTAAAGGAACCCTTATAGATCCCTTTAAAGGAACCCTTATGGATCCCTTTAAAAGAACCCTGGTTTAGAGCCCTTTAAGGAACCCCAAACCCGAAACCCGCCACAAAGTCCAGCATCGGAGGCGGCTGCTGAAGTTCAAGTTGAGGCGGCCCCTGCTGCGCTTCCTCCACAACGCTCCCAGCGTGGAAGATAACAATACTATAGGGGCCTTTAGAATAGGGTTTTGGGGCCCCCTTTATACTATAACTTATGAAAAGGAACCCCCAAAACAGTATAGGTAATTATTTCGGCCCCTATACTACATTGGGGCTTAGGGTTCCTGTAAGGGCTTCCTTAAAGGGATACTATATAAGGGTAGTCATATTATTGGACTATATGGGGTTCAGGGCTTCTTAACCAATCGGGCTCTGCAAGGGTTGCTGGAAGGGTTTAGTATACAAGCCTCAATGATAGGATTGGGGGTATGATTTTTTTAAAAGGTTTCTTTAAAGGGATACTAGAAGGATAACGACCTACAGAAAGGCCCTTGTTTTGTGGAAAGATGTTTAGGTTTTTCAAGCTTGCATTATACTTCTGCTAAAGGACCCTAAAGAATAGTACATATTCGTCCATAATAAGCTGCTACGCCGCTTTGACTATACAGCTTCTGTCTTATCATTTGCTTGATGGTTTAGGGTTTAGGGGTTTAGGGCTGGGGGTTTAGGGGTTTAGGGGTTTAGGGTTTTGGGTTTATGGGGTTTAGGGCTTGTGGGGTTTAAGGGTATTGCGAAGTAGTCAGCCGTCTATTTAAAGTGCTGGCCCGGTAGCCCCCAACCCTAAGCCATGAAACCCTAAAGCCCTGAACATCAAAGCCCGCAAGCCCGGAAACCCTGAACCCACAGCCCTGAACCACACTCTCAGAGGCGTTGTTGCGTGATTTAACATGTGCCGCTTAGGATCTACATCTGTTGCGGTATAAAGTTTAAATTTTGCTGGAGTTCAGGATCTGCGATTAAGATACAGGGGTTGAGTTTCTCGGCCGGAATGTTCGGGATCCGGAGTTGGGGTGGGCTGAAGGTTTCGGTGCCGGGCATGCTTGGATAGACTTATAAAGCTTCTAAACCTCATGGGCATGAAATAAACCAGCGTCCTGAACCATGTCGAAACGGTTGCATTAGCCGCCCCTACAGTCCAAAACAGGATGTTCTTCAGTCCTCAAAACAAGAATTCGACCGTATACGACAACCCTAAAAAACCTAAACCCTGAACAGGGGCTCTTGGCCAAACACCGCGAGAGCGCTTCAACAATCCCACAAGACCATCACAAATGCCCCAACCCTACTTGGAGGGTCGGGGGGCCTAGTAAGTAAGTAATAAGTCAACTTGTAATTTACTAAAACCTGAACCCTAAACTATACGCCCTTCATCTAGAATGAAAATAGACATTGATACGTGCTTGGGTTTAGATAAAAAGGAAACAAAACATGAATCCAACTGAAAAGAACCCTAAACCCTAAACCAAGCCCTACACCCCAAACTCTCAACCAAGCCCCTTCTTCTTCAATAACAAGGCCCGAAAAGCTCCAACTTTCGAAGATGCACCAAATATATAAGGCCAACAAGTTTTCTCCCATTGGCTATCTAAGAGCCCCATGAAACTGAAAGCATGTGAAAGGGTTCCTTGAGTGTCTTTAGGTCCGCGAGTTCCGCAAGCCTGGCCCAGCCATCTCCCGCAAGACTTGGGGGTTAAAGTTTGAGGTTTCAGTTTGGGGTTTAGGGACCAGGATTCGGGGGTTTAGGGTTTAGGGTTTATGTGCCTCGGCTGGTTAAAACGAACGCAATAGTCGTGGGTTGGTGTTAATTTTGTTGAAAGTGGCAGGCTTGCAGCCGTATTCCCTATACCAACCCCTAAGCTCTAAAACCGTAAAGTTTTAAATCCGAAACCCAGAAGCCCTGTACAGCAACCCAGTGTTCATCTCTCTTGTGGTTTTCGGACCTACGCAATGTTATCCGGTGGTGCCGCTTGTATCCGTGGCCATGGTCGAAGATAACCTTAAACCCTATAACCCCAAAACCCTAAACTCCGAAATCCCAACCCTAAAGCCCAAACCGGAAACCCCAAACTGGACCGCAAACCGCCTAGGCCCCTACAGTTTCGGTTTTAGGGGTCCAGGCCTTCTAAGTTTTGGGGTTTAGGGTGTAGGTTTCAGTTTAGGGTTTGGGTTCAGGACTTAGTTTAGGGTTTAGGGTTTAAGGTTCAGTTTAGGGTTTAAGGCTTAGTCTTTTTGGGGATGCCGTGCACTATGTCGGAGTGCGCATTGGCGCCGTCTCAGAGTTTTCCGGCCTCGCTTGATCTGTTTGTTGATCTCCGCATATACTACATGTGGACCTAGAATACCTCTACCAGGGTTGGCCTTCCAAACTAAGGGAAGGAAGCGTTGCGATGTGGTCTCCAACCAGTATGGAAACTGCATCCCTCTACGTCTGCCGTTGACCCTTATTCAAGGTGGAGCTAAAAACCGCGTGATTTTCAGGTTTCGTTGGGGTCGGCCAAGAACAGGTTGGTTAAGCGCTTTGCTTGTTGTTTGTTAAGTCGGGCTGCAGGCTGTGGGGGATATCCTGCGGCCCGCCATACTGTGTTGTTAGGAACATGTGAACAGAAGGAGGCCTTGATGCTTACCAACTTTCGGAGAAATCTGATGTAGTATGCGTCAGTTCTCTTAAGGTATTTATCCGTTAAGGTTGCGGAGTCTAGGCCGTAGATGAGTGTAGGGATAAACACGCTTTGGAATATACGCAGTTTGGTCTTACGGGGAAGAAAGCTGTTCCATACGAGTTTAAGTTTTTTATATGCTGTTTCGGCAAGTGCTGCTCTGTGTTGCAACGCAATGTCGAATGGCTTTATCCCTGAGATCATGAACCTAAGTACTTATTTTGCATTGTGGTCGGCACCGAGGTGCCATCTCGAAATTCGATGCTGGCAGCGGTTCGGTTGGGGTGCACGAGAAGTTCGGTTTTGGTCTGTCTAAGGGACATCCCATAGTGCTCGGCCACGCGTTCCAGCGCCGAGAATATTTCTGAGAGCCAAGAAATGGCAGATGTAGCGGTGTGTTCGTCATTTCAGAATACTCCATACAGTAGCTCTTCGCAGGATGTGCAAAGGAGCACCCGTGCCACGATTGGCGCGGAAGCCATACCGTGCTTTTCTAAGGTGCAGTTCGTGTTGTGCTGCGAGTCGGGTTTGAAGCATTGAGGCAAAGATCTTGTATATAGTGTTTAAGAGGGAGATAGGTCTCTAATTTGCAGGGTCTGTTTCCGCCCTTTTGCCCTTGTACAACGAGACTACAGTGGCCTCTTTCCACTTGTCTGGGATGTATCCTGTTTCTCATATATCGTTGAAGGCCTTTAGTAATATCTGTTCCGCGTTGTGGTCAAGAAGTTTGAAAAGTTCGTTAAGTATTTCATCCGGTCCGGTGGCCTTGTGTTCCTTGAGTTTTCCTTGTGCTTCGTGTAGCTCTGCTTGTGTGAAGGCGGCTTGGTCTGAGACTGTAGGGTGTGTCTGGTGGTTGCCTGGATTCGGTGGTGGTCACACTCCTGCTCTAGCCCATTGTTTGTTCTGAAGGTAGTCTGGGAATGCCTTGTGGGTTTCACTTCATGGTACCAGTTTGTCGTTGACAATCAAATGTGTCTTTTTACCCTGGAAACCTCGTTTTTGCGACCGGACTGTTTTCCAAAACGTTGGGTCTTCTGCGCGTGGGTCCCTAAGTAGGGCTTTGTGAACCCATTGAACCCTGTCCTTGCGCGGCAGACGTTTGGCACGGTTTCTGAGAGCTTTTGCGTTGTGGTCTTGTCGGGTCTCCGCTAAGCGCGCCTCGGAGAGAGCCTGCAAAGTTGGCGTAGTGATCCATGGCTTTGTGCGCCTAGATATCTTTGGGTCAAATGTCTGCTTGGCAGCTTCAAGAGCTGCCCGACAGAAGGCGTCCGTTTCCGGTGAGTTGTTGGGCCTTGTTGGGTGTGTTGATGGCCTCAGGGATTGGAGCCTGTGTTCCGACCCGTGTGTGCGACAGCCTTCCTATGTTTGCGAGCTCATCCGCCTTTTTATTGCCTTCATGTCCTGCATGCAATGCAGCGTGATTTCGTGATTTCATGAGATCACGCGCAAAGTTCACGAGATTCTTCTGGCGCTGTGGTCTCCATTGCCTTGATGTCAATTGCCCATTGGCTGTCCGAGTGTGTGTTAACGTTGCCCATGCCCCGGTGCTGTGCATACAAGATTGCTTCGATGATGGCTGTCACCTCCCCCGTGTTGTTGGATCATACTTGAGCCCCCCTATGTGCGTTGTGGTCGGACTGAGTGACAACTGGACCGTATGCCTCTACCCAGTCTGCGTCTCTCTTGTAACACCAACCCCATCCCGCTGGTGTGCTCGGAGCACTTTCCTCGACTGCCTGATCCATCCGTGTACGTATGAACGGCGCCTTGCTGAACGGGAAACGGTGTGGTCTCGGAGACTGGGTCCGCTGCACTCAAAAGCTCGCTAAGGATTGCGTGGTATTGCTTCTTTTGCTCAGGGGTGGAATAAGAAACCGTACCTTCACCTAGACAAAAAGAAGAACCTAAGACCCCGAGACCGAGAAGATTAATTAAACCCCAAATCTAAACCAAACCTAAAACCTACTCCCGGACCACCTTCTGCGCGGCTGCAGCGCACCGTCCGTCGCCAGCGATTGCGCTGCAAATCGCAGCCGTGTGTGTGGCGAGCCTCATAGTATTTTACTCCCTGTGCTGTTTCTCCCTCGTGCAACGTGTAGTCCACGTGTTCGTCCTTTTTTATTATTGAGCGGATCCTGGTCGGAGCGGGTGCCGCACTCGGTGCACGTGAAGTCCACCGTCTGCATCCGCATTCCTTGCACTCAAAATCGCCCTGGACGTAGCGCATGGTCATGCCGCCACGCAGGGGACAAGAAGAACACAAAGCAATGAACGGTCGCTGCAAGGAGCTGACGTGTTGCAGTGCGAGGGGAATTGCCGAGGTCTGTACGGGCGTCAGCAGTGTGAGACTGCAGTGCTCCGCCATGTAGGTGCTCGTGAAAGCAGTCCACCAGACACAGGCCTTCGAACGTGTGTCTCGTTTGTACATCTTGTTTTCTCACATGTCGAAACCGCTGCGCTACCGAAAAAGCCTTACCATCGTCGTCCGTCATCTCGAGAAGTCAGAACCGCTTGAGCCAAATGGCTACGGTTTAGTTTGGGGTTCAGGGTTTAGGGCTTAGGGTTTAGTTCGGGGTTTTGGGATTCGGGTTTAGTTCGGGGTCGTGGATTTAGGGCTTACGGCTTCTAGGCCTTGGGGTGTCTGGGAGGGCGTGGGTTTAGGCCGGGTTCTGGGGTTAGGGAGGCTGAGGGCGTACAGTTGGAGTGCAATATGGGGCCTGAATGGACCTCAAGAATCACCAATACTATTTTTGGGGCTCCTTATTATAATTCTAGTATAATATACCCCAAAAACCTATTCCAATATTAAGCCTTCATAATTAGAATAGGGTTTTGGGGTATATTATACGATAACTATAATAAGGACACCCATAAATAGTATTGGTGATCCTTAAGGTCCCTATAGTAGGGCTCGGAAGTAAACCCTACTATTGGGGTCTGCGCCCGCCGCCCCCGGGTTAAGGGTTTTGGGTGCAGAACCCTACTTTCTAACGCTTCCGGTACATGTCTTGCAGCATTCAATTATATGTCGAAACCAACATTGCTGATGGCGGCGCTATGATCCGGAACCAACCGTGCCCGCTCTGTAAGAGGAACAACACCTGGAACTGGATGATTCTCCATAATTTGCACAGACCATACAACGGAGGCCCCATTCCTCAGCAGAGTGAGACCCAGCGTGCTCGGGCTACGCTAGAAGCTATCTGCTGCGTAGCCGCCTTTTGGCCGCATGAAAACCACTCTTCCAGCCAGCAGGCTTGATTTTGTTTTTTGATCCTGATTCAGCTTTTATTGATGTGCATCCCGAATAAGGCTGGCTGGCCAACTCCGATTTGCGAAGGCTTGTCATGCACGGCGCCTTGCACATCACCTTCGCGATGTGACTCAGTGCTGCATCCTCGCAACTCCGGCTTGTAGACATGGCGCAGGACAGCAATCCTAGGGAGGCAGTGCGAGCTGGCGTCCGGGGTGACGTTTTCGGAGAAGCACGCGCCGCTGGAGGGCCTCGGCATCGTTCAACCTCGTACTGTCGATTGTTCTGCCTATGAGGTCTCCAATCGTGAGCGGCTCTGGCGCCTGCTAACGGTGTAGGGCTTAGGAGTGACAACAAGCAAGACGGTGTGGCGGCAGTGTGATTGTGGTTACATCCAGCTGCAACCGTGCGTTAGAGGAACACACCGGCGAACAGGAGCCGAAGGGCTAAGGCCGGTGCTCAAGACTAGACCCTAAACCTGAAACCCTACACCCCGAACCTAAAGCCGAAACCCTAAACCCCAAACCTGAAACCTGAACCCGAAACCCTAAACCTGAAACCTACACACTAACCCTCTAACCCTAAACTTGAAACCCCGAAGCCTGCGCCGTGGACTGAGCTGAACCTTCAAGCTCCGAAAGTCTTTCCTACACTTCGGACGCAGGCTTTAATGTAGAGGCCTGAATGGGAATTTCCGAAAATTAGGGGTACCTTATTCTGGGGTCCTTATAGAAAGAATCCTACTATTTAGGGTACTATATTAGGGTCCCCTATTTTCGGAAACTCCCGAAGAACAATCAGCTGAACGGTGGAGTCAGGTACGCTACGGTTTAAGTATACAGGGCAGGATGAGGGGATGGCTGTTAGTAATTTTTTCGGACCCCTAAATTATATTGGGGTTTCGGATTTGGGAAAGGTATATAAGGCTTTAGGGAGGTTACAGCCCTGAGAGAGGGGAATATTTACGGATCTAGGGAAAGCTTTCCGGTCTACGGTATGGCCCAAAACAAACGCGAGCCATGAACCTGAAAACAAAGACCTCCAAGAACAAACAAAGCCATGCAAGAACCGGCTCTCACAGCCGATTCCCGACCTGCATAACGCGCCTGAACCTGAACCGTTCTCCTGATCCAGTATAACAAGATTGAACAATTAAGACCAGGTTCCTGAGTAGCCCCTTCATAATAAGGGTACTGTTTTTTCCTACTACTCGGCATTAATAAGGGGATCCTGACCTAGAAAAGCCATGAAAATCGAATGCTGAAAAGCTCTGAAGCGTTTACAGACCTCTGAGCAGGAAGAAGGGACCCCTGTAAAAGAGATCGACAGGAACCTTAGCAATCAGAGACGGGCCTTAATGATCACTAAACCCCCCAAAAGGTATATTATAATATTTATGAAAGGCCTTGGGGGGTATAGTATATTATACTATACTTCTAACATATTCGTAAAGCAAGGAACCCCCTAAGGATCGTAGGTTTTCCTTATCATCAAACCGCTTTTTTGCTACCCCCCACACCCAGCAACCCTGCGGCCTCCTCCGATTGAGCTTCCTGGACTCCCCCCCCATGAAGCAATCAGCCGGAAGCGGCCGGAAGTAGCTGGGCCTCGTGGCTTTGTCAGGTGCACGGGGCTGCGTATGGCACAGGGTTTAGGATGTAAATTGAGCTCCTTTTTCCGTCGCCCCACTCCCAGTACAGGGAGAAAGGTTGCTCTGGCCCCGCGCCAGCGAGGAAGGCTTAGAACGATCAGTGTAGGGCTCTGTTGATTTAGGGCTTGGTGGTTTATTGGTACAGTCAGCTTTGGGCGGAAGGAGCACAGGCAGGTGCAACAAATTTGATCAAAGACCGAAGCTCGGGGAAGCCGGCCTTCAAAACGCCCGAAGCACAAGTACCCACGTCCTCGCACCTAAATGCAAGCCTCAGCTGATTAGGCCCTGAAAACGGATCAGGCAACTCAATTCCTAAACCCCAAGCTACTCCGCGACCGAATGCAGGCTGCTGGCATCATCCAGCGCGGCAGCTCTTTCACAGCCTGCAGGGATCAGCCGCCAGGCTTGAAACAGGATGCTACTTAGAGGATAATGGGACTTAGTAAGTAGGTTATACTAGGGTTACAAGTCCCCTAAGTGGGGCTATCCTACTTATAACCTACTTGTAACCTTACTTACTAAGTCCCATGAGCCTTTAAGTACATGCCGAAGCCGAGACTTTAGACCTAAACGGCTGAACCTCAAACCCTACACCCTGAACCTAAAGCGCTTAGCCTTAAACCTTGAGCCCAAATTCCGCAGTGGTAACTTGAAGCTAAAGGTACACGCATTAGGTTTTGCTTGACAGCGCACGGGTAGAAGCAGGGCTTCTAAGCATGGTAGCTGCAGATTTGCGGGGCGAGCAACAAGCTCTGGTGCTTTGGGGTTTGAGGCTTTTTGGTCAGGGTGTCTCACCTCTGAATAATTGCAAAGGACCTTTAACCCCAAATCCGTCTTTAAAGTCGCAGATGTTTTACTGGTAGATTTGTATAGTCGTGAACCGGGTGGTGCACTTCACCTTACTTAACTTCTGACCTTACTTGTTTGCAGATGGTCTCTATACAATAATTCTATGACGTACCCCAAACCCCAACACCCGCTTCCTACTTATTCAATTCTAAGCCCTACGAATAAAACCTGTAAAGCCCGCAACATGACTACAAGACCAATGAAGAACCTTTCGACTACAACACGGGCATTTAGAGGGTTAGGATTTGTATAGAAGCCTTTTTATTTGAAAACGGGTTTGAGAGAAATCATGCTTCCTTCATCTTCACTTGACGGAGTGCGCCGCGAAACATCGGCAGGGAAAGGTCACGGGTTCCTTGACAACTTGAGCCCTCAACGTAAACATCAGCAGCACGAAACCGTGAAACCTGAATTTCAACACCCTACGTTCTAGACCCCTCAGAAGATTATAAATCGCAGATGCAAAATGATGGATGAGAAAGCAGCCTTGCACTCTGAACCCATACCAGAGGTTTCGAAGTACCTATTATGGCATCCCCTGATAGTCCCTTTTCATTAAGCATTCTATACTAATATCCCCATAGCCACCCTAACAGTGACCCTCCTAGAGCCGCTTCAAGAATCCTTATAGCATCCCTTTGCTAGGCAATCAGGCCTCTAGGTTAAAAGCCTATATGAGCACGCTTATCATACTTGAAGGGTCGGGGGACGAGTAGTCGAGTTATAGGTACCCTAAAAGGGATCCTAGTTGGTGTTATGGTAGGTATAAGTCTCTCGAATAACTAGTTACTAAGTCCCCCAAAGACCCTCCAAATAGAAGCCCAAAAGATCTCCTTGTCGACCTCCTCGAAACGAACCACCCTAAACCCTAAACCCCAAACCCTAAAGCCCTAATTCCTAAACCCTAAACCCTATGTTCAGAAAGGAGCGCAGGCCCTGCGTCGACAGGCCTCCCTCTTGATCTTCTGCACCAAGTCGTCGTATACCAGACCCTCCTTTTTGGTATTAGGGTTCAGGGTTTAGGGCCCAGGGTTTAGGGCTTCTGGCTTGGAGCCTGTGGTTAAGGTTCTGGTCATCGTATACCAGACCTGCCTGGTTGGGATTAGCACTGGAAGACTTGATCGAGGACACAAGAACCCTTAAGACTTACGAAAAGTTCTAAAAAGAATAGGGTTTCGGGGCCCAATATACTATAATTATAAAAAGGAACCCCTCAAAATAGTAGAGGTAATTTTGAGGCCCCTATAATATACCCAAACCCCTATTCCAAGTATGAAGGCCGGTAATGGAGCCATGGACCTGCAAGCAGTTCTGTCCAACACGTACCATCGAGGCTTGGTTTAGAGTTTCGGGCAAGGAGCCCGTAGAGACATAAAGCCAAAATCCAAAAAATCCCTCGAGCCTGATCCTGAGCACTGTTCCTAGCCAAATCTAGGCACGAACATGCCTGGAAATGCTCAACATACCGTAGTAGCGGAAAAAGAGAGGAAACCCGTTATAATTACTATCTGCATGGAGCTCCCCTGTAGGTTCACAAATGCCAGTGACAGAAGTTCGGCTACTGATTCTGTGCCTAACTGCATATAACAACTGTTCTTGCAACCCTGAGGAATCTTTTTCCTTTCGTATCTTCCTTTCGTACTTGCAAGGCCCCTAATCCTCAATCCTACAACCCACCCAGATGCTAAAACCCCGAAAATCTAGAAGCCCAAATCCAACACTCGAAACCCTAAACCAGATCACAGCATCTCTCTTTCACCTTCTAGCCCTCATACCCGAAACCCAGAACCCCACACCCTAAACCTTAAAACCCTCTTCACAAAATCCTTGTAGAAGCCTTATCGACCTCGAACAATTATGGAATATTTCCCTTAAATTATCTCTGGGAACCCTAAACCCTAAACCGTCTTGTGGAAGCCTTATGGACTATGGACCTCGGAAAAGCCGAAAAACCGCCCAGGTGGCAGTCCTCGGCCTTCACGAAGCAAAGGAGGCTGTCAACAGCAGTCGGCGTCTGCCCAAGCGGACGTTGGGGGTTCTTCTGGGCTTTCGGTTCTAGGGTTTGCCTGCAGCCGAAAAGACCTAAGGTTTTTTAGGGTTCCTTATTATGGTTTCTACATGTAGTTCCTTCGAAATGTAGGTCTTGTGGGCCACAGGTGGGGTTTAGGGTGTACCGCAATTGGGTTTTTCAGGGTTTGAGGGGTTTCGGGTTTGGGGTGTCGAATCTTGGGCTTTATGGGTTAAAGTCCTGAACCCTGAAGCGGCTGGACGATTGCTTGAATTATATGGCTCCCGGCTTAAGGCTTTAAGGATTAGGGCTCTAGAGCTCGCAAGGCTGTGAGGTTGAGGGTTTTAGGGTTTTAAGGTTTATGGGTTCTGGGGCTGCAGGGCCCGTCAGCTTTCGGGTTGTAGCATTTTGAAGTTTAGGGCTGTAGGCTCTGATACAGGGGCCTTAATGACTAGAATAGGGTTTGGGGGCCCATTATACTATAATTAAAATAAGGAGCCCCTATATTAGAGCTCTGGGGCTTCAGCGTTTGAAGGCTTCGGATTTGGGATTAAGGTTTTCAGGGTTCGGAAGGTTGGCCGTGTGCTCCTAGATCCCTGAAGATTTGGGGATGGGGGCTTAGGGTTTGAGGACTTCTGTGTCTACTGTTTCGGGTTCGGGATGTTAGATGTCGCTGCAAACCCACAGCTTTCTGTGCGAACCATTTCGAAAGCACCGGTTTGTTGATCTCCGCGTGGGGAGGAGCAACGACCGGATCCTGCAGCTTGCGGGCACAAACATCTGCTCGTCTTTGAAATTTAGAGCCTCCTGAATCTGGAGACTCTTTCGCCAGTCGTGAACACATACACACATAAATGCACCAGAAGGAGATCTTGGGATCGAAAGCAGCATCAAGTCCATAACACGCGCCTCTGCCTTTATCTTTCATTGTTCATTAAATCGACGGAAGAAGCAACCTATTGGGGAATGTCAGTAGCCTCCAATCATGACCCACGACGCAAAATCAGAAACCACAAGCCTGCGACAATGCCAGTTCGGAAAACTTGGGTTTGGCTAACGGCTCAGTGCAGTCACACTCAAGTCATCACAGCTGACTTGATATGTGGTCTAGAAACGCTTGAGCCCTCAAAGGCCACGGCGAGCTTGCTGAACACTTTCCAGCCTAAAGGTGTCGATTAAAAAGTTGGGATTACATACTACCTTTGTTTTATTCAACGACACAACACCAAGGAATATGCCTATCCACGGGCAAATCAGGATACGCCAACTAATGGACCGAATCTTAAAGTGAAGCCTCTGACACAAGTCTTGGAAGATTGAAAACTGAAAATGCAGCCCAAACAGAACCCATGACATCAGCCCACTTTTGCCACTGCTTCCGGTATTCCGACAGACGGAAGATTTCCAAGAGTAGGCAGACCAGCAGGTCGGGACTGTAAATAACATGGACCAAGCTTTGTTAGTGATGAAGGAAGTAAACTCCAGGATACCAGGTATACCTTGCAACCAGGACGATACAAACATCAGGAAACGACCCATCGAACATGCCCAGCTATACAAAACCCCTACCGGACGCGTGTAGTCACTGGTTCAAAAGCAATTTCAGTGCGAATCACTCATTGTGATCAGCACTCATTTGGATTCGTTACATGTGAAAAATTCCCAGCTTGAAGCTTCTATGTCACTTCATAATGTGAAAGATCTAAGTGTGAAGCTCCGTGTGAAACCTGATCTCAAAGTGGACAACTTAGAGACAAGCTTGGTGAAGAAAGTTCAAGAATCCATAAACGAAGAGCCCCACCCCGCAGGTGTATGGTTTGGTGCTTACGACTAAAGACGCAGACCCAGCTTTGAGTTTTGGTAAAACAAAAGTGGCATGCTGCGCAGAGATATCTGCTTTAGAGGGAAGCCAACTCATGCGAACTCGATGCCACCGCAAAACTTCTTACATGAGAAAGGAACGAACCCTCAATTGTCAACCCGGAACCAGGCCTCGTAAACGGGCACCACAGCACAAAGTGCTACACCCGGCACCTCGCCAGCAGCGGAACTCGGAAGAACTGCAGAAGCTTAGAAAACCCTAAACCCTAAACCTGAAACCCTGAACTCTTACAGTCGCTAAGGACCCTAAGTTTGGGGTCTAGGGTGTCGGAGCCTGGGGGCTGAGTGGTATGGAACTTGCGGCGTTACGGGTCTAGGGCTGAAGGCTTAAGGTTCAGGCGTTTAGAGGTGTAGGGGTTAGGGCTTAGGGGTTTAGGGTTCAGTTTCTGGGGTTTAGGGGTTTAGGGGTTCAGGGCTTAGGGTTTGGTGTTTAGTGGTTTAGGGTTTCGGGTTTAGGGTTTAGGGGTTTCGGGTGTAGGGATGGAGCCCTCGAGGCTAGACATCTTGAGGTGTTTGGGTTTCAGAATGCTGTGTTTGGGGACTTGGGATGGGGATTCTGGACCAGGGTAGTTGCACAAAGGGTCTTAGGGTTTAGGGCTTACTGTTTCACCATAGGCTTTGTAAGACAGGATGAAGACTGTGATCACACCCCAAACCCTAAACCCAGGCCCCTAAATCCCTAAACCCCCAAACCCTGCTTACTGACAGCCCCATTTGCAATAACGTCAAACTCCAGGCAGGATCCATCTGAAGACAGTATCGAGGTCTCCAGAAAGCTCTATGATGGTTTAGGGTTTAGGGTATCTTCTTCCCTATCATATCCTCCATGTTCTCACAAGGTGGGGGCCAAGGCACCCAAATGAATATCAAACTCTGGAAGTCCCATCAGAACCCGGGACCCTGAAATACCCCCAACAAATTTCGTCAGACCCCCACAGCCCAAACCCTAAAATGAGCCAAAGCCTAGACGCAGAAATCTACTTAGGGTGCTGGGATTGAGGTTTAGGGGTTTAGGGTTTAGGGTATAAGGTTTATCTACTTTTGGGGCATGAATCACTCGAATAGGGCTTTGGTGCTATACGGTACTTTGGACACATTAAGGAATCTTGAGGAATGGTACTGCCAAGTGTTACATGCATAAACCCACAGACAGAGGCTTCAGTCTAAAACGACCGCATTCCTGTCTTGTTTTGCTGATACGACAGCTATTCTATTGCTGTTTCTACTAGCAGTACAATGCATACAACCCTAAACCCTAAACCCAAACCTGGATACCATTACCAAAATCAGGAATAGTCTTGCTATCCTAAGTTCCCCAGTAACGCCTTAAACGCATAGGACCCGGTTACCGATCTGCAACGAGGAGACCCCGAAACTAGCATAGGGACTCCTGGCAACCTCCCCAAACTCTCAACCCTGAACCCTAAACCCGAAACCCAGAACCCTGAACCCTAAACCCTAAACCCTAAACCCTAAACCCGAAACCCTAAACCCTGAACCCTAAACCCTAACCCCCTAAACCTTACGTAAAGCAATTACAAGAAGGACACGAAGAACACACCGAGCCTGGGCAATGGCTGCCTCCACTACAGGGATACCAACCTGACACCGATCTGCCGGCTTTAAATAGGGGCCTTAATGATTAGAATAGGATTCCTTTCAAGCGCTTCCTGTTAAAGGGGGCTTATAAGGGCTACTACAAGGGCTATTGTAAGGATTTAATGTAGGGGCCTGAGATAATTAGAATAGGGTTTGGGGCCCAGTATACTATAATTACAATAAGGAACCCCCAAAAATAGTATAGGTAAATACTTGGGACCCTATAGTAGTAAATACTTGGGACCCTATAGTAGTACTTGGAGGGTCGGGGCACATAGTATGTAGGTAATAAGTGGACTTATAGGTACCCCAAAAGGGACCCTAAGCTTATGATACCTCTTAGTCTATATAACGTCTACTTCCTAAGTTCCCCGACCCTCCAAGTAGCAGAGCTTTAGGCTCAAGGGCTGTGAGTTAGGAGACCAAGCTTGCACTGCTTTCAGTGAACGGTGGTCTGTATTCTAGGGTAATGTAGGAACCAATAAGCCCGAAATGGTAGGTTCCATATTAAGAACCCTGATAAAGACCCAGGGTTTGTTAATCAGGTTCTTACATTAAGTCTTGCCTTCAGTGACACCACCTCCATCGTCACCATTTTCATGACACGATTTTGTCAGCAGAATACTGCCGACTTGGTCATACCTGTGGCTACCCACTCGTCCCTGACGTAATCTTAAACTCCCAGTTTCCGATCCAGCTAGTCCATTTTAAGCCAGCACACGCAGGCAAATCACAACACAAGCTTCAAGTCTACCTCCCTGAAACACGGAGGCCCAAAGGCACTAAACCCTAAACCCCAACCCCCGTCCTTCCAAGAAGGGTTGGAAAGCAAACCTTTATCTGCTCGCACACCCTCCTGAAACCCTGACAAGACCGTCCAGAAAACGCGATGACATTGGAGGCTCGGGGTAGAATTGCTCATACAAATAAGGTACGACCGTACTCATTGCCAACTGTTATTACCCCAAATAAGGTGCCTCTATACCCAGCTCCCATGAACCTCAAAAATGGGAGGATGGTCCCAGATCACAGCCCCTACAGACCCTGAAGCCCTCAACCCCAAACCTCCTTGTCGGAAATCTCCAGTTCCCGCCCCTCCCCTAATGCGCCTTGAACCCACGAATCTTCACAGTGCTATCAATCCTTCAGCATGTGTCTTCAATCTTTGTAAGGGTTCCATAAGAGGCTTAGGAGGATTCTCGAAGCTTCAAAACGGCTTCCTTGGAAGCCGTACCCTTTAATTACGGGTGTTGCAGAGGCCTATCAGGGGGCGCTGTGAGGGCTAGTAAGTCGTTAACATTTGAGGCTTCGAAACGTATGCTACTTGGGATTATCCTACTTGCAGCTTTACCTCTACCCTACTTGCTAACTAGGCTTATGAGATTCCCTCGCTGTAGCCAAACCACGCTATAAACCCTAAAAGCTGCTAAACCCCAAGCGGCTATAACTAAACCAGGGTTCCCTGGAGAATACAATCAACTGCCCCATCTCAAGGGTCCTGGGTTCAAGCTCTCACTAAGGCAGGGAAGTAAAGCTTAGCATTTCGGGTGCGTGGTGCTTTTAGGGCAAGTCTCTCGGGAGACGTACACGAACGGGGCTCTGGTATAGGCTTCAAGGTTCAGGAATGTAGGATTGAGGGTCCAGCAGCTTAGGGGCTTGGGGCGTAGCTTGAGAATTACGGGATCTGGTAGAGACTTGGAAGGGTCTTTCTGTTTAGGACGTAGATGTTGAGTGTGGTTAAACTTCCAGCCCCCCAACCCCAACCGCCCGAAACCCGAATGCTTGACCCAAAAATCATCAACCCTTAACCTCACCTAACGCAAGCCCCTCCAACCCAAAGTCCCTAGGCACTGAGGGCTGTCCTTCCCCGGATTTCCAGCACCGGTGGATCCCCAACGAAGCGCGCTGCGTCGCCTCCGGCAGCTGTCGGAAAGAAGCCAGAGGGCTTAAGACCCCCAAACCCGGACCCCAAATTCTTACACGGTTTAGGGTTTCGAGTTTAGTAACCTTGAAACCCCCACCCTAAACCGTAGAAGTGAAATCTGAAACCCTAAACCCCTGTACTTCCCAGTCCTACTCCCCGAATTACGATCTCTGAACCACCACACCCCGTAAAAGGGCTTCAGGCGAAATCAGAGAACCCCCAACTAGCTTACACTTTTCAGCCGTGGTGACTCCAAAACCCTAAACCCTATATCTTGAGACCCTAAATTCGAAGAACCGAAATTCAAAGTCTCTGCGGCTTGAGGATTCTTGGGGATTTCCCAGTCCAAGAGGGGCTAAACCCTAAACCCCACACTTTAAACCCTAAATCCTAACACAGCCGTCCGAAGGGTCTCAGCTTGAGACTTGGCTCGCCGAGTTTTCAGGTCAGGGCCGGGCTTAGGGCTTCAGGGCTTTGGGGGCTTTGAGGGCCTTGGGGGCTTTAGGGTTTTAGGGCTTTTTTTTTAAGCACCTTTTTCCTCCTGCTGAGTCTGAAGGAAGCCTTGTCTTGAAGGCAGGTTTGTGTGTGGCACTGCTGAGTTAACAGGCCATCCGAAAATCTATACATACTCACTCCACCAAAGGTTCCATCCCTTCGTGTAGTCATCGGCATCATTCTCATTCGAGACCCCTGGTTGTTGGAGGCCACCATACATCTGTGGCTTTTAGGGTTTAGGGCTTAGGGTGTCTACTTGCAGGGTCGCGAGACTTTGTAAGTCTGCAATGGACAGAGCTATATGTACCCTAAAAGGGAACCTGCTTGGATTTCTGAAAACGGTTTAGGGTTTAGGGTTCAAGGTGTAGACATTTGTAAGCTGAGCGCAGTACTGTGCAGAGATGCCCACCCCAAGGCCACCCAAACACTACTCACAGCGAGCCAAAACCGAGCCAGCCAACAACTAAGCCAACACCATGAAACAAACTGGATTTCGCAATTTAGGTTTTGCGTGGGGGGTACGCTCTGGGCCGAAGGGCCCTGTCATTGATTTGCCGATCTTCGGCTTCGAAGGCCACAATCCGTATCCAGTTAGAGCCAACACAATGAAACAAGTTGGACTCTTGGATTTCGCAATTTAGGTTTTGCTTTGGGGGTATGTTCTGGGCCGAAGAGTCCGGGGGTGTTTGGGGGTGTCCGGGGGCGTCCGGGGGTGTCCGGGGGTGTTCAGGGTTTAAGGGCGTGTGGCTTAAGTTCGGCGTTCCCGGTCTAGCTCCGGGAGGAATCAAGCAGGACTCTGCACATCCGGGCCCNGTATATACTAGCGACTGAGCTAGGCGACTTCCGCTTGGCGACCACTCAGGGTTGTGGTCGGCAGCCTCTGCTGCCCAGCAGAGCCTGCCAAGGTCTCGCTGGCGCTCGACAGCGCCCACCTACCCACAGTAGGAGAGGCGTGGTGGGCGGGTTTAGGGTTTAGGGTTTAGGGTTATAGACAACTAAGTCCCCTCAGCCCCCGAAGTAGGGTGGTGTCCCCTTATATACACGCGGAAAACAAATCGATACAACCCTAACCTAAACCCTGAGCCCTGAATCCCAACCTCCAACTCACTAGACCCCGAATCCATTTCCGAAAATAAGGGACCCAAATATAGTACCCTAAATAGTAGGATCCTTATTAAAAGGACCCAAAATAAGGTACCCCTCATTTTCGGAAACTCCCATACTGAGAACCCAGCAGAGCCCCTCAACCTGAAACCGTAAAGCCGTAAAGCTCAAACCCCTATCATCCTCTAAGTTCCTGAGTAGCCCCTTTATAACTTAGTTGCTGAGTTCATGAGCCCCAAAAAGTGTACACTTTCAGTTTTATAGTGGGTAATATTATCCCACAAAGTGTAAAGTGTATCCACTCAGCTACTAAGATAAAAAGGGTACCCCTTTTGCCTATTACTCGGTTTGTATAAGGAGACCCTAAATACAAGGGGCAAAAGCGCACTACTCAGGAACCTAGTAAACCCTAAACCCTTATAGATCCCTTATGGATCCCTTATAGAGCCCTTTAAGGAGCCCTTTAAAAAGGGTATGGTCTCCAGTATCTCTTGGCCAGACCCAGCCTGAACAGTGCCAACAGAGCCCTTAAACTTGAAACCCTAAAGCCCTGAAGCTCAAACCCCTACTAGAACCCTGTGGCCCTAAACTGCACACCCTAAACCCCAAAACCCTAAACCCTAATCCCTAAACCCTAAACCCCTAAACCCTAAACCCTAATCCCTAAACCCTAAACCCCTAAACCCTAAACCCTAAACCCTAACCGGCCTGTCTTGTACCATCTCCACTTGCCCTGGCTTAGGGCCACCTTGCAAGGCCGACAAGTGGGATTAGGGCTCAGGGTTTAGGGTTTAGGGTTTAGGGTTTAAGGCTCGGGGGCTCTTTTTCTAAATACCATGGCCCTTTCTCCAAAGGCGAAGCCGCAAAACTGAGAGCCGGGCCCCTGGTGCTTTTCGGGTCTGGGGATCAAGTGCTTCAGATTTTGGGGGCTTCAGGGTTCTTGGTGGTTTCAGGTTTGGGGCTTCGGGTTTAAGTGTTTACCCTGTGCCTCCAGGGACCTTATCATTTGGTCCTTAAGCGGTCTAGGGCCCTAGCTATGAGGTCCTTGGAAGGATAGGGTTGGGGGTTCAGGGCTTAGACTCTAAACCCTGAACCCCGCAGCGGAAACCGGACTTTCGGGGTGTGGGCTACTGGTCTTCCTTACACTCCAGGACCTTGAGAACCCGCGGCCCTCGACGCAACTTCTTTGGCCTTTCTCTGAGTTCTCCACCCCAGAAGCCCTGGGACCCTGGGACAGTGAACCTCCAATCTGACAGGCAAAATACGGCGTTTCAAAACCATCATAAACCCTAAACTCTGAACTCTAAATCCTAAACCCTCAAACCCTAAACCTTAAACCTCAAACCTTAAAGCCTCACACCCTCAAACCCTAAACCCTCAAACCCCAAACCTTAAACCTTTAAATCCTAAACCCTCAAACCACAAATCTTAACCCCTAAACCCTCAAACCACAAAACTCTACACTGCGGCCCAGGCCATGTCCCCATTCGCACCCTCGGAGAACTTGGCCGCTGTAGCATCGATCTGGCCGTGGTAGCCGAAGGACAGCACCGGCTGGCCAAGCAGAATAGTGTAGGGGACTAACAATTAGAACAGGGTTTTGGGGCCCATTATTCGAAAACTAAAATAAGGAATCCCAAAACAGTATTGGAAATTATTTTGGCCCCTAGTACTGCAGAGGGTCTGGTCAAGTCTGCTTGGAGGTTCATGGGCAGTTCCCTAAACCCTAAACCCTAAACCCTAAACTACCCTAAACCCTAAACAGTTGTAAATGGGGTTATAAGTCCCCTACTATAACTATCCCCAATTGGTGCCCAGTAAGCCCTACAAAGAACCCTGATAATGACCCAGGGTTTCTTAATCAGGTTCCTAGTTAACAACTATCCCCAATTGATACCCAGTAAGCCCGAAAAAGACCCCCCCCCCTATAAAGACCTAGGGTTTCTTAATCAGGTTCCTAATTAACAACTATCCCCAATTGATACCCAGTAAGCTAAGGAAAGAGGAGACAGGAGAGATGAGACAGCGAGACATGGCAGAGAGGAAGACAGCGAGAGCCAGAAAGAGAGCGAGAGAGAGAAGCGGAAGAGAGACAACGTGAGAGGGAAGGAAAAGAGGGAACAACGTCGAGAGGAACTGACGTCGTCCCTTTGCCCTTGCTTCGTGTTACCCTTGTTATTGAAAGCAGAAGGCGAGAAGAAAGAAAAAGAGAAGCAGGATCAGTCAAAGGAAGGAGAGAGGGAGAGTCGAGAGAATGAAGAGTTCACCTCGTCGATCTCCATGCCTATTCCTTTGTCATGACTTCCAATCTCTGTGTCTTCCTGACAAATGCCAGAGTGGATAGGCATGGAAGAGGAACGGGGGTGAAAGAACCAGAAAGGACGAGAGAGACACACAAGACACATTCTTGATGGTTCCCGGCGCGAGAGGGACGGAAGGACTTTGTGATAGACCCTAAAACCAACTAAATCCTCATAAGCTCCAAACCTTAGATCTTCTATAGTGTACCGACCCCGGTAGACCATAGTTAGGACCCAAGACCGTAAACCCTCAGACTCCACTCGGGACCTTTACACGCTTGAAACTCCCGTTGTAATCGTCATGCTAGACCTTGTCGTCGTCGTCGTGCTAAACCCAGTCGTCGTCGTGCTAAACCCGGTCGTCGTCGTCCTTGTCGCCGTGGTGTTGTTGCAGTTTAAATACTAAGCCCACCAGGATTGCCAAATAGACCCTAAAGGTCCATGCCACATCACAAAATACTTTGTATAATTATTTTTGATTTATGTGTTCCAACCTGTTGAGTAGGATTCTTGCCAGCACGGCGGTAACAATACTTCATGGGATTATTCTGGTCTACTGGTTGCTAGACTGTGTTTTGAAGGACTTCCAGTAGCAGAGATATCACACGATAATTAGTACAACTATTTTTGATCTATGCGTTCCAACTTCTCTTTCGTAGGATTCTTAACAGCAAGGCTATAACAATACTTCATGGCAATATTTTGCGTACTGGTTGCTAGACTGTGTTTTGCTGGACTTCCCGTAGCAGAGATATCACACTCTGAATCCTAAGGCCAAAACCAAGAGAGTAGAATCCTACGAAGCTACTGTTTCGGCTTCGACATTAAGAAGCGCGACGGGCGGCCGTCAAATAGGGCACCCTAAACCCCTGAACCCCTAAACACCTAAACCCTCAACCCCTAAACCCCTCAACCCCTCAACCCCTAAACCCCTAAACCCCTAAACCCCTAAACCCCTACACCCCTACACCCCTAAACCCCTAAACCCCTAAAACTTGAACCCCCTAAACCCTAAACGCCCTTAAGCCAAACGTCAAAAATTTTGGACCGGAGGCCTTATCATTATCCCCAAATCCTAAACGGCGAAACCAAGAATCCTAAACTGTCGGCTCTGATCCCCTAACCCCAAAAAAACTAATGTCCACAAACCCCCCGCCAAACGCATACAAAAGCCGCGGAGAAGCCTTGCAGAACCCTTATGAAAAAATCCTGTAAAAAACCCACCAAACCGGGCAAGGAAGGCCCCTCCGACGTAGAGCTCCCCGACCAATCCCCGAGGCATAGTCTGCCTTTATTGATGGATTTCGGGTTTAGGGATTCGGCATCATGGTCTAGGGTGACGGTGTCTAGCGCTCTTTGTTTGCAAGTTCCGGGCAAAACGGAGGCCCAGACCCTAAATACTAAACCCGCAACCCTAAACCCTAAAATCTTTGGGTTGGGGCTTTAAGGAGCAGAACTCGGCTCGCGAGAGGGCCCAATTGTCCTGAACCAAGGATGTCTCCCGAAATTTCAGCTTTTAGGTTTTACGCTTCAGGATTTAGGGTTTAGGTTTGGGGTGTAGGGTTCAGGGTTTAGGTTTCAGGTTTTTGGGTTTTAGGGTTTGGGAGTAGCGAGATTTTGGTGTTTGGATTTAGGGTGTCTTGGATTTAGGCTTTCGGGCTTCAGCAGCGATTTGGGATTTGGGCTTCGGGGGTTGGATGCTGGTTTTGAGCTTAAGGTCACGTGGCTTGAAGTCGTAGACTATGCCTAAAGCCCCTCGGGGCATAAAGTTTGACTACGCGACAGGAGGACGACGTTTACGACGATCGCGACAACGACACGACGACGGAAGCCACAAGCATCACAGAGACTCCCACCTCCTGGGCCCTAAACATGCCCGGAACCCCAAAGCCCTGACCATCGACACCCTAAACCCTGAACCCTAAACCTCACACCCCTAAACTTTAAACATGAACAAAAAGGCCACAACTCAACCCTAACAGAGTTTAGGGTTTAGAGTTTAGGGTTAAACCCCCACCCGCGAAGGGCCCCCCTAATGCCTGAATGATGATGACTTGAGCAGCGTGGAGATCTCCCCCTAAACCCTGAGCCCCAAACTCTTAAACCCTAACCCCGAAAAAAAACTGAAAGCCTAAAAACCCCAAAGGCCTAAACCTCAAAACCCTGAAACACCAAAAACTTAAACCCCCCACCCCGAAGACCGTAGGAACCCTTCAGGGTTGCCTTGAGGGTTACGTTAAGAGTTCCTGTAAGGGTTCCCTTTAAGCCTTCCTTTAAGGGGAGGAAAGCCCGGCCCAGTTGCTTCACCCTGAAGGCGCAAGGATTTAGTGTTTGGGGTTTGGGGGTTTAGGGGTTTAGGGTTCAGGGGTTTAGGGTTTAGGGTTTGGGGTTTTAGGGGTTGAGGGGTTTAGGGTTTGGAGGTTTAGGGTTTAGGGGTTAGGGTTTGGGTTCCCTGAAACCCACGCTCAGGAATAATGTTGGTCTGCGGGCACGAGTCGGCTTGAGAAAAGATTTGCGACTGTTTAATAGGATTTGGGGTTTAGCTTTTTGGGCTCAGGGCTTGGGGTTTAGAATTCGGGCTTGAAGTTTGGAGTGTCTAGGTCTTCGGCTTTTTCCTTCGGGATCGGTGTGCCCCAACATTCCCGGAAAGAGCCAAGATCTAGGTCGCCCAGCTTCGTCTCGGGATCGATGATGCAGGCCTCATGACGTGCTTGAGGTTTCAATCAATTTCGGCTCCTCCCCCTGGGGTGCAGATTTTGGACGGTTTTGGATTTATCCCTCATTAATATCAAGCCCGAATATAAAGAAGGCACTTATAGAACCGACATGAAGCCGCGAAAGAAATCTAACCACGGACCTGCCCATTCAGATTGAAAATTAAGGGGTTGAGGATTGCTGGTCCAGGTTTCCGCTTCGCTTCTACTTGGTGGTCCATGTGTGGCAAGCAAACGGGTGACCCACTAGAACCCTTGTAGAACTCTTGCAACTGTCCTGGGCCTAAACGCTGCAAACCCTCAACTACGCGTCTGTGTCCAAGCTCGGTCTCCTTGTTCAGGGTTCAGGGCTTAGGGCTTCAGGCTTGCAGCTTGGGGCTTGCTGCTAATCAGACAAACACAGTGCAAATTCTCGCTGTGGGAATAGGGTTCAAGGTTTTGGGCTGTAGGGATTCGATTCGGATTTGGGGTTTCGGGATTCTTGGAGCTTATGGCTTCGGAGTTTAGGACTAGTTGCAGGTAGTGGCAACAATTGTGAGAAGGCACTCATAACAAATACTAGCACTTATAGTAAGAAGGACTCGCCGAATGATTCTAGTGCCAACGACAAAACCGAGGAAAAAAGGAAGCCATCAACAACAATGCGAAAACAACAACAAACCAAAACCCGCCGAAACGAAAAAAAGCATTCGGAAGAGCGGCGCTCACGCCACAGGCCAGGTCTTGGCAGCCAACAGCAAAGACCTCTCTTTTTACAAACTCTTGGGTTTCAGGCCCTCAGGGCTTCAGGGCTTGGCGTTCCTTTAAGGGGTGTGGGGCTTGGGGCTCCTTTCAGGGTCTAGGGTCTAAGTTCTTGTAAAGGGGGTTAGTTTGGGTTTTATGAGGCTTTACGGGTTTAGGGTTTTAGGGTCTTGTTGGTTTTTAAGGCTAAGGGTTTGAGAAGAGGCTGCTGGCTTTCACCTTTGCGACGAAAAGGTCGGAGCGTGGCCTTCATCTTTCTCTCTCCTGATACGCACGCACCAGAGCGAGCAGATTGCTTTGGTCGCCCTGAGACACCTCGACTGGCAAGGTCCTAGACGCCAGTGCTCGATAACCGTCTCGCTCTGCGTGCGAACCACTCGCTTCCACTATGAGCACGTCGTCCCGCAGCATGTACCTCCATCTATGAGCACACTGCGGATGCGCCGCAGAGATCGTCAGCGTTCTGTCCGTTTTCGACGACAGAACTAGGTGCGCTTTCACTCCGTGTCGCTGCTGAGACCTCGACGACACTCCCGGGTCGACAAGGGTACCTCATCGACCACCCGAAACAAGCTTGTCGACATGGCTCCGGACCAGCACCGACACAGGGGGTAGAGGGTGTTCCAAACACTCTCATATTGACTCTTCGCTGCGGTTTTCAGGGGTGAAGAATACCGAGAAAGAGAACCCCAGTCGGAGCGCTATCTTCCTGCTAAACCCTAAACCCTAAACCCTAAACCCGAAACCCAAATAACCCTGCTTATCATTCACATGTCAAGTCCCCGGAGCCTCCTGAACCCCAAACCCTAAACTCTAAACCCCGAAAGCCCCTGAAACTCTTAAACCCCAAACCCCAAACCATGAACCCCTAAAGCTCCTAAACCCCAAACCCCAAGCATGGTTCAGTATTTAGGGGTTGGGAGTCAAGCGCATGGTACGATTTTGGAGTTGTAGAAACTGGCAGTCTGGCGGTGCAGCATAATTATCTGATCTAGGGGTTCTTTGGGAGCCTTCGGGAACTTCAGGGAGTACTAGTTGAGGTTATATACTCCGCTTGGACACTTTTCGCTTCAGGATCCCATGAGGTGAGACCTTTCGCTCTTTACGGCTGTGAGCTTGGATGTACTTGGTGTTTGATGCGTGCCGCTAGTCGAACAGATCGCCGAACTGACAGGACGCATGATGAGCTACCCCAAACCCTTTCAACTCTACGGGCTTGATATATTGCACAGGCTGCGCTTTCTGATTCCGACATGCTACCAGAAAGCTTGGGCAAGTTGGGGGTTGAGTGCGGGGAGCTATGGGGCTTCGGATAGGCTTGGTCACTCCTCAGCATTGGAGTCGTCTTCCTTCCACAACTCTGATTATAGAACCTTCATAGAAATCTTGTACAAGAAGAACCTGGAAATAGAGGGACCCTCACTCAACAGAGGCTCGCAACCATATGGCTGGCCTGCCTGACTGGGCTCGTACCTCCCTGCTGGCGCCACGAGTGCATAGCCTTGCCACCGATCATTTTTTGTGTTTGTGGCTTTCGGATGTCTTCAGGCTTCGGGAAACACTTCAGGATTTGCGTGAGGGTCCGAAAAGGGCATGGTGTTTAGGGCATCAGCCCACACCAAACCCCAAACCTTAAACCCCAAATAGAGTAGAGGGTTTAGATCCTCCTACGGTTTTTGAGCGCAGCAACTAGTCGAACTGTAGGCACATCCAGAAACTGTAGGAGCATTAATGATTAGTGAAGTAGAATAGGGCTCTGGGGTATAATATACTATGATTAGAATGATTTGTACCAAGAACCAAAAGGAATAGTCTTGGTAAATATTCCGACCCCTATAGTACACCATTAGGGAAGGTGTTTGTCTCCTTCATACCCTTTGAAATTCATCCTTAAAAGGAACGACAGTTTAGGGTTCCGGCTGAGGGTTTAGGGTCTCCCAGCCTCAAGTAAGCCCTAAACCCTTCAGTTTAGGGTCTGGGGCTCATGGTTTTAGGGTAAGTTTAGGCCCAAACCCGCAAAGGCAAAACCCCCAACTCCAAGAAATAGCTGAGGAGGCAGCCGATATCTCCACTCTCCCACGTGGAGTAGTCATTGATCAGCTTGCACCTGTTTGGGCTGCGAAGACTTCACGTCTTGGGCTTGGAGTTTACCTCCAACACCCCGAATCTCAGATATCTAAACCTTTTCAACCCTAAAATACCCCTCGGTTTAAGGATTGCAAAAGATGAAATCAGAATAAGGGACCCTATACAACGAGGGTACGTTTCTTCGGGTATAGGTAGTCCTCAACCCTAAACCCTGAACCTGATCCCCACAGGGCCGGAATAACTGCAAGGCTTTTCCCGGGGCCGCAGTGATTAGTATAGGGCTTGGGTATATGAAAGTACAAATATCTACAGACGTTTCAGACCTCCATCTTAGGCTTAGGTACATGACAACTCGATTATAGGGAGTGTCCGGTAAATCCCATGGTTGAGGAGACTCAAACTACTCAAACTCCACTCCCCTCCGAGGCAGGCAAACAAGATCACTTGTTTTGGAGATCTAACCCTAAACCCTAAACCCTAAACCCCTAAACCCCTAAACCCTAAACCCTAAACCCCTAAACCCTAAACCCTAAACCCTAAACCCTAAACCCCTAAACCCTAAACCCTAAACCCCTGCAACATGCTCACAGGAATGACGTGCAGGGAGAGGGCGGTCAAGGGGATCTCCTTAAACGAAATAGTAACCCCAAACATGGTTTTAAAAAACGAAACAACACCCTCAACCCTAAACCCTAAACCCTGAACCCTAAACCCTGAACCCTAAACCCTAAACCCTAAAGCCTAAACCTATCGACCCGTAGAGAAGCCTTGTAGTAGCCCTTACCTTGTACAAGCCCTTTACAGGAACACTCGGAGTCCTCAATCTAATTCTAATTCTTAAGGCCCCCCCCAATATTATGTTAAGGCCGCTTTGGAGTGTCTCGCATGCACCGCCGGCCTGGGCAACGTCTCACGGAAGCGGTTCGCCTCAAGGAAACTGACGCCTTTAGGTTCTTAATTAAGGGTTCTTGTAGGGTTTCGATGAGTTTTTCGTATAGCTAACAGTTTAGAGAATGCTGGGTTTAGCCACAGCTACAAGCCGCTTGGGGATCAAGATGTAGGATTCTTGGCTTCGGAGTTAACGATTCAGTGTTGGAGCGTGAAGGGTTCTTGAACCAGTGCTCGTTTTTCCGGGGTGTTTCAGGAGGGAATCTGGAAACTTGGAGGGTAATGCAATTGCCCAGCAATGAGACAGTGCATACTGGTATCTTTCGGGAGAGCAGCCACCCTCAAATGTAGAGCTCAGGGCGCAGGAATCCCGAAAGCCTACAAGACCAAAATCCATGCACAAGGGCTGGCAACCTGCACGGTTTAAGCCTGTTCCTGAATCCTTCGTGCGTAAGCCGCGGGCCACTTTCATCGGAAGGACCTGCATAGCGGATGTGCAGGATCTGAGGGGTAGGATTTATCGTTGATTGAGGGGGAGTAGGTTTTAGGGTTAGGGTCCAGCGCTGAAGGCACCCTCGTAGGAAACCCTAAACCCTAAACCCTGAACCCTAAACCGTGTTTAGGTTGAAGGTTCAGGAGCTAGGGCTTCATGATTTTGGGCTCAGGGTTGCGAGATGATCTCCTCCAGTGCTGTATGAGAAGTGAAGTATCGAGTTGAACCATCATCTAAGGTTGAAGAATCGACACAAAAAAGCAGTAGATTTCGGGCTGTAGGGTGTACAGTTTGCAGGTTCAGGCACCTGAACACATGGAAAATGAATTTTGCGGGAGTGGATACCTGCTACAGTGATTCTAAAATGCTGCTGGCTGCTTTTCACGGACAAGTGGCTGACCGTGATCACTGCATCACTGCTTCGTCAGACGATAGGACTCCGGGGCAGCGTGGTTTAAGTGCACAGTTGCTGCACATGGTACATATGTCTACTTACACCGTAGAAATATTGTACTGTAACTATACGCTCCAAGAACTGTCCTCTAACCCTAAACCCTACGCCCTAAACCCTCTAACTTCTCTATGAAAACCAATAAAAAGCCGACTGTGCCTCGCCACACATCATCCAGGTGCGCATGCTGCTAAGCTTCGTCGCGAAGTTTTGGGACAGGGAGTCCATAAGTGTGACCTCGAGGGTTTAGGGTTGAGGGTTCCAGGTTTAGAGTTCAGGGCTCACAGGTTGATCCTCGGGACGTTGGACATTTGGGTTTAGAGTTTAGGGTTTAGGGCTTCGGGTTAAGGGTTTAGGGTACAGGTTGATCCTTAGGACCTTGGACCTTACGGCAATGGATTTTGAGCAGAAGTACATACCACTCAATTACACATAGCTACACTTATGATTCGCAACCTGCTGTACATGAAGCCACCAGTGGTTGGATCGTGGTTTTTGAAAAATTGCCCCGAAATCCTTGCTCGCAGCGTGAAATGCGCCGAACTATCTGCATGAGCCCCGAAAGCCCACCAGGGCCCAAATGCCACAGCTCTGAGCATTGGGGTGGTCTGTATGAACTGTGCGGTAGATCCTCCTCATCAGGGTTTATTAGTCAGGGCTTTTTAATGATCTCCTTATTTTCTCAAGCATATAACACAACTCAACCCATGTTATGGTATCGCACGAGAAATTGCCATAGAGCTTCTGAAAGAACGCACGACACACGTCTCATTGATCTACTGAAATCCCCAAATGCAGCCGCCGCGGCCAGAAGCGACGGTGTAGTCAGCGCACGGCTGCACTGGTGCCTTAGACTTTTGTGGGCTTTCTGACTAGGACCCACTGCGCGGCTACATTTATATGTACTATCTCATCACCCAGTCAAGGTACATACAACCTGACTTCCTAAGACTCCTGGTCCTTCACGCAGGGCCTTGCGATCTAGGAGTCAGGAAGTCGAATCTGCAGTCGTTTGGGTTTCCTGCAGTGACAGTTTTTAGGAGCTTTGGGTTTTAGGGTGTAGGCAAGAGCCCAACCAAATAACAAAATCTCAAACCCCTGAACCCTCAAGCCCTAAACCCTAAACCATAAAAGCTCAGCAAAGAGAATTTCCCAATCCTACGACCTTGAACCCGAACCCTTCCTTTGGCGAATCGATACCTGCGGCCAGAGTGCTTTTGCATGAAGTTTGCGAAGACGTGTGGGTCGAGAGTGGCCTGCCGACGTCGGAAAAGAGGCCAGAGAAAATTCCCGATGTAGTTAGTGCTTATGCAGCAGATTTGCAGGGTGCTGTTTACAAGTAGGGGCCGTGGGCCACCGTCAACATTGCGAATCTGGTGAGGAGCTCAGGATTGGACGGGCTGTTTAGGGAAGTAGCCTCCAAAGGTTTGGGCTTAGGGCGTAAACCCTTTAAACCCTAAACTTTATAACCCTAAACACTATAACCCTGAACCCTGTCATCCGAAACCTCTTTTGCCCCAAGGCTATGAAGATGAACTAGAGGAAAACAAAAAAACTTAACTCCCGGGGTCAACCCACCATCTCAAACATGTGGGTGCAGCTTGTAGAGTTCAGGCTTCTTTGCTAAGGGTTAGGGTTTAGGGTTGAGGGCTTATGGGTTTAGGGGCTTAAGATTTAGGGTTGAGGGTTTAAGCTTTAAGGCTTAGGGTTTAACCAGGCCAGCTTCAAGATCCGGTCACCGACCAGAGTCACGACGGCCAGAGCTGTTTCAGCTTGTAAGAACAAGGAGGCAATGCAAAGCAAGGGTACCTTTTCGCAGAGGCTGCCTAGGCCTCATTCGATTCGGACAGAAGGCCCCCCTCCCCCAGTGCAATGATATTTGCGGCCATGAGCCAATGGCACTGAAACGCACTTACATCTCTGATATGTAACTTTCGTCGCCGTGCCAACATGCCCTTGAATCGATCTGTATCTTCGAAACGAGAAAGCGACTGGATGTGGAGACCCAGAAGAGCAGTGCCACCACGCTTGCTGCACAGACCTCTGAGAGCGTGATCGCAGGATGCCCAGTTGCAGTTTTGCTGTTCAGTTCTTGCGGGGTTGAGGTGAAGGGTCCACATGATCAGTCAAACCCTAACCCCTAAACCGTAGAAGCTAAGCCGTAAAATCTCCCACTGTATGGTCGATGAGGGAACAGAAACAATAAGTCTTAAAGCCGTAAACTCGGAGAGTTCTCGAAACCCGAAACGAGTCTTGAGATCCTCAAGCCTGAACCCGCGGAATTCTTGAACCCATGAACCCAAACATGAGCGCGCCTCATCTGGCAAAAGGTATCCAGTGTAGCCCAGCAGGGGCGCCCTGTCCATCATCAGAGCGCTGTCAGGGAATTACGGCATGGTATCTCATGGATTTTCTATGTGCTTGCGAGGGGCCGAAAAGGCTTACAAAATCTATCAACCCGAAACTCATGAACATTTCAAAATTTCAGTTCTGAAGTGTATACGGGCTTGATAAGGGGCGCGAGGTTGTCGGCTGTTGGCCGCCGGTTTGGGATGGACCAAGGTTTTCAACCATGATGCTCATAAACCCGAACCCCTGAACCCAAAACCCAAACCCTAAACCCTAACCCCGGAACCTTAAACCCAGGACACACAGAGAATATTGTGGGGCTTCCGGAACTGGGGACCCTTCTCGTGACAAGGGTTCTGCCACGTAACGTCCACTTGGAATTCTTGCATCTTCGGAACTCCAAGGAGATTTTTGTCAATGTGCTCATAAGGAGTTGGGGCGTGTAGGGCTTGAGAGGTTGTAAGTATGGATCAGGGACGATCGCGATGATACCGAAACCTTCACGAGGACTCTGCGATGGTGATGACCACAACATATGCGTGTTCATCATCTTCTTCTTCACATCATCATAGCATCATCAGCACCAGCGAGAGCCTCATCTTCTTCATTCTCCCCATCACCATCGCCATGAACATCATCCCCACCCCCATCATCATCGTCATCATCATCACAAGCATCCGCATCATGATTGCCGTCAGAGCCGATGCCATGTGTTGTGCCTGGCGCTTGCCAAAGTTCTTCTTCCTGCTGCATGTATATTTTTTCTGCCTCCTGTCCGTTCTAGAGTTGTTGTCAGTGCTCATGTGAATCCCGGCTGCAGAGGGGGGCAAAGCTGGAGCCGAGCCTACGAACTCCAGACGTGCTGAGATTATGAGGCGACTGCCGCGATTTCATTCAGTCCCCAGAAAAATCCACCTGCCCTACTACCAGAATAAAAGCACTAAAGCTTATATACTTGGAGGCAGATGTGTAGTCACAAAAAAGTATGGTTCTCAACAAGTTGAGTATAGGTACACATGGCGGCAACCTGGAAAGTTCGAAGAGTCATCCGGCTCGGAACAACTCGGCGTACGATCATGCTGGCGCCCGAATAGTCAATCCGGAGTCGCCCCTCACTAAACAAAACTGAAAAGTCTAAAACTGGTGCTTGTCGATTCGCAATCTTTTCTTCAAGGTTGCGGGCTGCGATGCGCTCGTGAGCGTCGTGTCGAAACGCCGTCGCACAGTATCCACGCAAAGGGAACCCTTTTCGGAACTCTTAGCACTTAGAGGAACCCTTGCATGACCCCGAGCACAGGGCAAAGAAGCATTGCCTCATGACTTCCCACACGAACATCACGTTGTAGGCCTCTCATCAAGTTTGGGATTTGGGATGTAAGGGTAGGGTTTGGGGTGTAAAAGATTAGGGCTTAGGGTTTCGGGGTTTGAGACGGGATCGCGGGCTTGAGGTCTTGATGTTTGGATACTATCGGGTTTCTACGTAGCTTCGGGATGATAGACTTTGGGTTTAGGGCTTTAGTTTCAAACTTCCCCGCATGGCAAGCATAGCAAGCACCGACCCCAAAGCTCTTCACCGAAAAGCTCTGCATGGGCTTCGGGGCTTTGACTATCCACGTTAGGGGTTTCGCGTATTCAGTATTTTGCCGGTCGCTCGTTTTCTGAAAGTCCCAAACCTCAAAGGCTAAACTGCACACATACTCTCTCTCACACACACACACCCATCCTGAACCTTGACCGAAAAGCTCAAAACAAAAACTGCAAGTCTGCGCTGCAATTCCAGGGTGCCCAAAACCCTCAAATCCCAGGTCCGAGCACTCTAGAACCCTTGACCCCCAGGCCAAGGGCCTAAGCCCGGCAAAACAAACCCTAAACCTCCAAACCCGAAGCTTAAAACCCCTAAACCCTACCTGTAGCCGAAACAACCTGCCTTTTTCAAGCTTCCTTATCATGGTTTCTATATGTAGCTCCTTAAAAATGTAAACCCCTAATCCTACATGCTTCCCATTTACAACAGAAGGCCTCTCGGAAGTCGTCGGCTGTGTCAAAAGGCGCGAAGAAGTTCTGCGGTACTTGTTGAGTGTGGGGTGGAGGATTTGGGGTTCAGGGCTTCGGGTTTGGGGTTTAGGGTTTCAGGTTTGGTGTTTTTTTTGGAGGGGTTTCGGGTTCAGGGTTGAGGGTTTAGGCTTGAGGGTTTTGGGTTAAGGGCTTCAGGGCTGTCGGGTTCCGCGGCTGTGCAGCCAGAGTTTACACTACAAGCAGCTTCTGCCGGAGGGTCCATATCTTCGAGCATGGATAGGGTTATGGGTTTAGGCTTTCGAGTTTGGGGTTATATGGTTCGCGGTTTAGGGAGTTTCTGGTGCAGTGTTTCGGGCGTCAAGGAACAAGGAAGTTGGTTGTTGGATATATCTGGGTTCTACACACCTCAACTTGGCTTACTCGAAGTCTCTACCCTACTTACAACATGCTTGCAATGTACACCCTAAACCCCCTACACCCAGAAACTGCATCAGTCCCCCGGCTTTTTTCAATCTGTTTGGAAACATGCCTGCATGCAAAAACCCGCACCCCCCAGGAACCAGAGCCCCAAAGAACGGCAGGGACACAAGAATTTTCAGGGTCTTGGGCTCAAACTTTTCAGGGTTTAGGGTTTAGGGTTTAGGGTTGAGGAAGCTGAGGGGCCAAAAGCGGGTGAGTTCACGAACGCAACTTGGAGGGTCTTTAGGGGACTTAGTAACTAGTTATTTTGGAGACTTATAAGTACCATAACCCCAATTAGGGTCCCTTTTAGGGTACTTATAAGTCTGCTTATTACCTACTTTCCCCCGACCCTCCAAGAAATGGATGCCTAAACAGGCCTGTGCTGGGACTAGGGTGGGGGGGTGTCTGAGAAGCATCACATCCCCTGCACAGGGCCAGCGATGCTGAGACGTCCCACGTGACCTTCCCGTGGGCAAACCTAAACCCCAAAAAAATCGGCAAACCTAAACCCCAAAAAAATCGGCAAACCTAAACCCCAAAAAAATCGGCAAACCTAAACCCCAAAAAAATCACCCGAGAATGAAGTGCTTGGAGTATGTGAGCCCCATCCTTAAATCAAACTTCCAAGCCAGCCCTCGACTCAACCTTGGACCTGACACTGAACCCTAAACCCTAAACCCTAAACCCGAAACCCTAAACCCTAAACCCTCAACCCTAAACCCGAAACCCTAAACCTTGAACCCAAACCTGGTGCTTTTGTCTAATTAAACCCTAAACCCTAGACCCTTTTTCTAGGCCGCTCCGTCTCATGGGTTTAGGGTTTAGGGTTTTAGGGTTTAGGGTTTAGGGATGGTTGTCCCTTAAAGGACAATAAACAGGGCCTTACACCGTGGCTCTTTGATAGGAAACCGGAAGTCTGTAAAGGGTTTAGTTTAGGGTGTCTCGTGTCTCTTCTGAAACCAAGGACAAGCCAAAATCCCACACCCTAAACCTTCATGTTGTAGAAGTAAAGGAACCCTCACATCAGTAGAAGCCGTCAAAGGAACCCGAAAAAAGTGAAATGGTAAATCAAAATACTACCTAGTTTCGAAGTGAAAATTATAAAGAACAACCCTAAGCCCCATGCCCCGACCTCATAAGCCCTAAACTTTTAAGCCCTGATATTATAGAACCTTGCGAGGAACCCTTAAGCGAACCCGAAAAAAAAAACACGGCCCTGCTCCAGCCCAGTGACAGGGGCATGGGGTGTGAAGGCACATATTGTCCTTTAGTTCTAACAAAGAGCCCTAAACCTCAAAAGCCTGGGCGCTAAGCCCCACATCCTAAATCCTAAACCTTCCCGGAACCTTAGACCCTAAACCGCTAGACCCTAAACCCTAACCCTGTTGGCAGTTATTTCGGCTCCAACTTACAGGATCTGGGCCTTGGCAAGTGCTCCGGCGTGCATGAAGAAGTGGCCTAGGGCCGCACGTTGCGGATTCGGGTGTAGGGTTTAGGGTTCGGGGCTGAGGGGTGTTTTTAAAGGGCTGAGGGTTTAGGCTTGAGGGTCTGAAAGGGGTTTAGGGTTTAGGGGTCTCCGGTTGAGGGTGTAGGATTTAGGATTCAGCTTGGTTTGGGGTTTCTAAACCTTCACCCCGGCGCAAGCCGGAAAGCCCGAAACGCCCTGAAACCTGCACCCTGAAGCCTGAAATCGCCAAAACTGAGTGATCCAGGGATTCAGGAGGGTTTACTTGGAGGGTCGGCAGACTCCGCAAATCAGGATGCCTTTTAGGGTACTTATGAGTCGACTTTTTACCTACCTACCTACTCAGTCCCCCCGAACTCCAAGTAAGGTTTAGAGGATTCAGGAGGACGATCTTGCGCGCGCGCAAACAATGCATCGTACCACAGCGGCGGCCGCTTCCCAGGCAACCTCCCCGTCGCGCGCCCGCGGGAACACTAAACCAACTCACTGTCTATTTCCGATTAGAACCAGCCCTAAATCCCAACATCCAAACACAAAACCCCTCAAGGTTTAGGGTTAAGGGTTTGGGGGTTTACTTGGAGGGTCGGGGGACTTAGTAAGTCGGTAATAACTTATAAGTACCCGAAAAGGGATCCTAATTGGGGTTATAGTACTTATAAGTCTCTAAAATATCGAATCTAGTTACTAAGTCCCCCGACCCTCCAAGTAGGGTCCATGGATCTGAGCAGAAGCGCTGAGACCCGGACTGCCAGCGATGGTCTTTGGCCGGCCTGTCGTTCCTGAGGTGAACATCAGGATGCAGGTGTCCTGGGAGGTCTCAGGCTTCAGGGTTTAGGCTTCAGGGTTTGGGGTTCGGAGTTTAGGGTATAGGCTTCCGGGTTAGGGTTTAGGCTCCAGGGTTTAGGGATAAGGTTTGGGGGACATACTGCCGATGGACAACAATCCCTTGCCACGTCGGTGATGTAGGATTTGGCTAGCAGAGTTTTATCAAGCTGCCCCCGTACGCCTAACACCTCCTAACCAAGCTAAGTTTATAACAAGATTCTAAAGTTGAGAGACTGAAAGCATTAGGTCATGAGGATCCGGGATCCCCAAAGAAGCCCTAAACCCCTGAACTCCGAGTCTGCGAAGCCTTGAACCCTAAGCCCTAAGCCCCTAGACGTCCCAAAGCCCTGGCCCTGAACTCTAAAACCGAACATAAGACATACTGCTGATGGACAAAATCCTGCATTACCCATTATAAGGAATATACCATAATTCCCATAGTTTAGGGGCCTTAGGGTCATGCAGGATTTTGTCCATCAACCGTAGGAACCTGAGCAATTGCAATAGGCTTTGGTGGTACATGGTAGATACTATGAATATATCGAAGAAAAAGCCCGGGCTAGTGAGATTACCAATTCCTCAAGCCCCCACACTATACTTCGAGCACCTTGAAGCCCGAAACCCACTAAGTACCCTGAAGTAGGCTGAACCCTAAACCAGGCAGCCCCTGAAACCCGATGATCTAGACTCGATAGGTGCCTTGATAGTTAGATTCCATGTAGGGGCCTTAATAATTAGAATAGGGTTCCCTTTAAAGGGTCCTTTAAGGGTCCTCTAAGGGCTCTAAAAGGGTATTATAACATAGAATAGGGCTTCGGGGTATATTATACTATAACTATAAGGATCCAAGCGATGCTTCCTACTCGGAGCTAAGGACCAACAGGGTCCATTCGCCTTTTTCCTCGCGCTCCTCCATATGGTCGTGGAACCAATTCCACTCCAAGCCGCGTACTGGCATATGCACTGCCAGCAGTAGTGGTGCTGGTGCCGGTGCTTCTTCTGCACGCAAGATCTGGCACGTCTGCAGTGTTCGCATCTGCAGTTGCACGTGGCGTTGGAGGGCTTCTCGAGCTTCCCGAACCCATTGCACCAAGGAGCACTTGGAGGATATCTTTGAGCCGTGCAAGCTTCGGCAACAACTCTTGACAAAGAGTCTCAAAAACACGGCTTTCAACGCGACTTCCAACACAAGTGGGGGCTTCCGAAAGGATCTCCTCATCAAGCTCAGGGCTTTAGGGTTTTAGGGTTTGGGGGTTTAGGGTTTTAGGGTTTTAGGGTTTAGGGCTGTTTCATCTCGTGTGAAGGTTTAAGGTTCAAGAAGTTTAGAGTCTAGATCTTAGGGCTTTAAGGGCGTCAGGGTTTCGGGCGTAGGATTTGGGGTTTAGAGTCTAGATCTTGGGGCTTTAAAGGCTTTAGGGCTAAGGGCTGTAAGGGTCTAGGGTTTCGAGCCTAGATATTTAGGGCTATAAAGGTTGAGGGTTTAGGGTCCGGAACCCGTGGCTTTAAGGACTTAGGGCTTCAGAGGGGAAACCTAATGTAGTGACCTTACAATGGTTAGAATAGGGTTTTGGGGGTCCCTAAAACCCTGCAAACCCTAAAAACCCTAAAACCCTAACAACCCTTATAGATCCCCTAAAGGAACCCTTATAGATCCCTTTAAAGGAGTCCTTATGGATCCCAAAACCCTAAAACCCCAAAACCCGAAGCTCTGGACCCGCGCGGATGTCCTCCAGCGCCGGTCTTCGCAAGACTACGCTTGTCTCGTGGAGGCCTGCAAGTCCTACCTTTGGTTAGTAGGGAATGGAAGAATGGTAGTAATAGTAGTTATAATTGTACCCCATTCCTCCAATTCCCTACTAACCAAAGGTAAGAAGTACATGACATGGAGGCTCAGGGGACTTAGTAAGTAGGGCTCCCTCAAGGGATCCTGAAAGGGATCTATAGGGTTCTATAATGAAGGGTGCGACCCTCCAAGTACGGCATCGGTGTACTTAAAAGGGTTCAGGGTTTAGGGCTTAGGGTTGAGAGTACAAGGGTTTAGGGTTTTATGCGGTTTGGGGGCAAGGGCTTAGGGAGAAGGGACGTAGGGCTGACTTTAGGGTTTAGGGTTTAGGGGAAGTTGCTGTTAGGGTTTGAGTTGCTGGGAATTAGAGTATAGGATTTGTGGCTTCTCAGTTCTATGTGCAATCGGATTTACGATTCGGGACTTACGACAGACTTCAGGGTGTGTGTTTGGGTTTGAGCGTCGATGTTTCGAGTTCAGCGGCGGAGAGACGCTGACTTAGGCTCCGGATTCGCTGGTGCTTTGAAACAGTCTTGCCTATTCCGCTGAAGCCTCACGACCCAAACTCCTAAATGTCAGAGCAAAAAAAACATGGAGGCTTCCGAACGAGCTTTCTTCGAACGGGCGTTTGCTGCGGAGTCGCCCCTGAAGCCCTGAGCCATGAAACCCTAAACCCAAAACGCCCGACCCCAAGTTCCAAAACGAAGAAGCTCCTCATGGAACGCTGATAGAACCCTGAAAGGATCCCTATAGTAAGCCCGCAGACTCTGTAACCTCCCAGAGCCGTAAACCCCCAAACCCTGCAAAACCTTACACCCTGAACCCTAAACCCCTAAAGCTTAAAGGAATCCTTACGAAGCCCTGAAAGCCAAACAACTCCGAAGCAGTCAAGCCACGTTCGAGGCGGCCGACCCAGTCTTGCCCGAGCTCGAGGGTTCTGCCGGTGGTTTAGGGTTTAGTTGTTCAGGCTTTAGGGTTTAGGGTTCAGGGTTAGGGATTATTAAAAGGTTTAAGGCTTAGGGCAGTTTAGGGTTGAGGGTTGAGGGATGAGCTTTCCGGGTTTACGTGAGATTCGGGTTTAGAATTTAGATGAAGTTAGGGCTGATGTTCATACACCGGTTCGATTGGGTTCCACAGGGTTGTACAGGGCTTAGGTTTTTGTGAGTAGGGCCTTGTATAAAGGTTTCATGAAGGTTGTGTAGAGTATGAATGGCGTTTGGATGCATCTTAGCTGCAAGGCCGCGCTGCTAAGGGCTGCTAAGATGCCGCGCTGAAGGTTTAGGTGGGAGTTTACGGAAACAAGGGGACCCTAATACAGCGCCCTGAATAGTAGGATCCGTATTATAAGGACTCCAAAACAACGTACCCCTAATTTTCTGAAACTCCCAGGTCGTCATTGAATTGAAGTTTACAGTTGAAGGCCTACGGTTAGGGGTCTCCGGATTAGGGCTTCACGTTTAAAGCAAAAGCCGCCGAGCTTATCTGAACCCACAATGCTTCCTGCATAGGGCAGTAGGAGGCTCAGGCCCTAGACGTCAGGCTTCAGGTTTAGTTTGGGTTCAAGGTTAGGGTTTCAGGGTTCAGGGTTTAGGGTTTCAGGGTTTACGGAACTGTGACTTTGGGGCTTTCGGGTGTGTACAGTATTAGGCAGTTTCGGGCTCTGGGATCTAATTAAGGCTGACGGCTCCTAAACCCTCTAAAACCCTAAACCCTAAGCCGAGTCGTCTCCACAAGGGAGTCTCTTGGCTTCAGCTCCCGACCTGCCACCACCGAAAGATATGGGTAGTTCTCTACATTAGGGTCGTTTCGTAAGGGAGCCGTACTATGTTTGGGGACCCTAAGTTAGAGGAGAACTACCCATATGCCATCCCGCTGAATGGCTTCATTCTCTGCCCGTAATGTCTAGCCTTCAATGGTGATGCAAATTTGAGTGGCCATGATTCATAAGTTAGTACCGTGGGCATCAGCTATCTGGCTCTGCCAATAAAACTGCCTGAGTCAACCCTCCCGAATGTTAACCAGAAGTGGACCCACAACAATAAAGCACCCTACAAGACCCTAGACTCTAGACCCTAAGGTGCAAACTCACGGGGTCATGGGTATGTAAAATTTCAGTAGTTGCAGGACAGCAACAAGGTTTCTAGCGCTTCTGGCAAGCATACTTTCCCGGCTCATTCCTACGCCTTTAGATCCCCTACATGTTTTGCGACGGCAAAGTTGCAACAGCTCGAGAAATGCTCTGGCGGCTGGAACGTTCCGTAACTGAGAGCTGAGCCTGTCAGCATACGTACACACATTCAACATGACCTGCCAGGATCCCCCGATGCGAGCTGTGCTACCGCCACGGCCAGTTCAGTCCATGTTTGGCAGCTGCTTCCACCAACAACCCGTCACGTCAGCATAGCCTCTGTCGTGTGCGAGGATGGAAGCTGCAGCTGGGTCAGGGTCTTTCAAGTCTCTGCCGGCACCAGCTTCCAACAGTAAGTCCACAATCGCAACACGCCTTTGACGCATGCACAGTGGAGGGCCGTGACGCCGAAATGGTTTCTCATGCTATGTCAGCACCAGCTTCCATGAGCATGCGCGCAATCTCCACATGCACAGTGGAGGGCTGTGTCGTCGCAATTGTCTCTCACGTTCATGTTAGCACCAGCTGCCACAAACATGCGCGCGATCTCAACATGGCCCTGGTTGCATGCACTGCGGAGGGCCGTGTTGCGGACGTGGTTCTTCAGGCTTACGTCCACACCAGCTTCCACAAGCATGCGAGCAATCTCAACATGGCCTCTGACGCATGCAAAGTGGAGGGCTGTGTCGCCGCCGCGGTTCTTCATGCTTGCGGCCGCACCAGCTTCCACAAGCATGCAAAAAAAAATCTCCACATGGCCCTTGTTGCATGTTCAGTGGAGGGCTGTGTCGCGGCAATTGTCTCTCATGTTCATGTCAGCACCAGTTAGCACCAGCTGCCACAAGCATGCGAGCAATCACAACATGGCCTTCCTTGCATGCACAGATGAAGGCTGTGTCGCCGTAGTTGTTCCTCACTCTTACGTCCGCACCAGCTTCCACAAGCATGCGAGCAATCTCAACATGGCCTCTGACGCATGCAAAGTGGAGGGCTGTGTCGCCACCGCGGTTCTTCATGCTTACGGCCGCACCAGCTTCCACAAGCATGCATGCAATCTCCACATGGCCCTTGTTGCATGCACAGTGGAGGGCTGTGTCGCGGAAGTTGTCTCTCATGTTCATGTCGGCACCAGCTTCCACAAGCATGCGCGCAATCTCAACATGGCCTTCCTTGCATGCGCAGTGGAGGGCTGCGTTGCCGACGTCGTTCTTCGTGCTTGCGTCGGCAGGTGTCAGACCAGCCTTCAAAAGAAAACACACCGTGTCAATGTTGCCCTTGGCAGCGGCACGAGTGAGCGCCTGAGTAGCTTCAACACGGGACTCTCGGGAGACTGTCAACAACACCAGCTGTACATCCTTGGAAGCATCCAACTTAGAAGCATTATCCAAAATACAGCCGTCCTGCACGAGCTGTTGTAGACACACTGGGAAGTCATGGAGATCCCAAAGATGCTCCTTCAACTTTCCTGCAGCCTCCACATCTACCGGTGATGTGGCCAGTACTTCACCTGAAAGCTTCAAAACACGGGTCATTGTGGACCTAAGTCCGAAACTACGGCGGAGCTACGGCGGGGGGTGCAGAGTGCCGATGTGAAGCCAGAACGGCTCAATCGGGAATTCCGTGCAGCTCGAGGGGCTCACAACTTGTCTACGAGCTCAAATTCGCAAGCAGCAGGAAACGAAACAGAAGGATGAGCACAGAAGGCGAGTAGACAAGGAGATTTGAGCCCTTGATGGCTTATGGCGCAAATAGCCCTTGGCATCCACCATTGTACAGTTTCGGCAGAATCCCGAGTCTGTTCTTCCGAGTGGTTGAGGAGTCATTGTTCAGCCAATGGCTGGCACATTCTATTCATCTGATGTCGTCTACAATACATTTGGAGTGTCCGCTGTTGTGTCTGAAACGCAATGTTTGCTGTCCTTCGTCTTTGCTTCCATTTGGATCATGTTACGAGGTGCTGACGCCAGTTTGGTATTTTCAGTACTATATGTCTAAATCGTGTTGCATGAACTGTAAATTGTGTTCGTCCTTTTGCTCATCTGCTTCAACCTGCTTAAGCCAGCAGCGTATAATGTCGTCTTGACGGAGTGCTCCACAAATGCTCTCGTGCTGTATGTGTCTGAATCCCAGTCCATTCCAAAGCAATGAGACCCGAATGCCCTTTAACGCTGTACCCCGAAGCTCTCAAACTGGAGAGGTGCAGAAAACCCTAGTGGCTCAGGAGGCACAACTGAAGCCTACGGCCTGGACCAAGCAACACTCTTAAACTGTAACAGAGTTGAGGGCTCAGGCTCGTGGCTACTTGCAGGTACATAGGACGGGTGCTGGGGAACTGCCGTCTTGCGAAAGACTCCCTAGTGCCAAATTGTCCCCTCAACCCTATGTGGAGGGTTCGGGGACTTAGTAAGTCGACAAAAAGTAGACTAAAGGGGATCTTAATTGGGGTTATGATACATACAACCCTCCAAGTATACCACAACATCCTAAACAGTCAACACCAAATCCGACCACAAACCTTCCAACCGCGGATACACGACTGTAAGGCTCAGAGATGTCGGGCTTCAGGTTTACCTGCAGCCGAAAAACCGCCCCTTTTTTTAGGGGCTCTTATTGTTGTGGCTTCTATATACCTTAAAACCCTAAACCCTAAACCCCTAAACCCTATACCCCTAAACCCTATACCCCTAAACCCTAAATCCTTAAACCCTAAACCCCTAAACCCCTAAACCCTATACCCCTAAACCCTATACCCCTAAACCCTATACCCCTAAACCCTAAACCCTTAAAGTTCAAAGGGGTATGGCTTTTGGGCCACAGGTAGAGCTCAGGGCGTAGAGTCTTAGATGCTTGGGGCTCGGGGTGTGCGAGCCGAGGCCTTGGGGGCACAGGGATCGCAGGTCCTTTAGGGTTTAGGGCTTAGGGCTTAGGGCTTAGGGTTTAGGGCTTAGGGCTTAGGGCTTAAGGGTTTAGGGCTTAGGGTTTAGGGCTTAGGGTTTAGGAGGGTTTAGGGCTTAGTGAACCATGCCACATGGGCCCAAGACTCTCAAAATGTTGAGACTCCAACCCTACGACCTGAAACTGACGAGTTTGCAAAACTAAACTAAACTCGTAGACTGTAAAACCCAAATCCTGCACAGAAAAAATGAAACCAGCCCAAGATGAACCCGAAGCCCCTAAACCCTAACCCCGAAACCCTAAACCACAAACCCTAAACCCCTAAACCTCCAAGCCCCTGAAACCCCCAAAACCCTAACCCCGAAACCCTAAACCCTGGCCCCTCCTGCAGCCCGAAACATTGGCGAACTTTGCAGCATGCGCCGGGCTGGCGACGGCCGCAGCCGTGCGCGCTTCCTGGACCATAGTTGAGTGTAGGTGAGTTGAGTTTGAGGGTTTTATAAAGGCTTATTGTGCTGTTCAATAGGGGTCTAGGGCTTAGGCTTAGGCACTTGGGGCCTTATTTTGCTGGGCCTTCATTTAGGGTTCCTTTAAAGGGGTCTATAAGGGCTAATATAAGGGATCTATAAGGGTACTATAATAATGTAGGAACCTGATTAAGAAACCCTGGGCCTTTTTGACCCCAAAATAGTAGGATTCCTATAAGGAGCCCTAATAAAGGCCCCCGAGGTTTCTTCATCAGGCTCCTACATTAGGGTTTAGGGTTTAGGGTTTAGGGTGTGGGGCTTGCTGCTGAAGGTCTGAAGCCTTCGCACATCCCCGTAAATCAGCAAACTTTCTAACTGCTTCTCCCAGAGCCTCCAAAACCCCTTAATTAAGGAATATACCTTAATCTATAATAGGATCCCTATACCTTAATCTATAATAGGATCCCTAATATGATTTAAGGAATATTCCTTAATTAAGGGGTTTTGGAAGGTCTGGGCTTAACAAGAATAGGTCATGGTCGTAGTCGCAGCAGCAACAATGACAACAGACAAGTATTCAGCACAATACACAAAACTCTTCTGAGTCGATGAGCACATCCGATAGCCCCGGCCCTAAGCCCTAAGCCCTACATGAACACCTAGCCTGAACTGTGAACCCAGTACCAAACACAACAAACACTACGCACAAGCTGAAAACACCAGAGATCCCTTAAGCCGTGATGTAGGGACCTTAATAATTAGAATAGGGTTTTGGGGGTTCCTTATTATAGTTAGAGTATACTATACCCCAAAACCCTATGCCAGTTATTATGGGCCCTATGTCCCTATGTCCCTTACAGAGCCCTTAAAAAACCCTTCAAGGACCCCTATTCCAATTGTCAAGGCCCCTACGTTACGTAGCGTACATGAGAGGCCTCGCAGACTTCCCTGCACATGGCTTCCGGGAAGTGTGCCTGAGGTCGGGACCCCAAGAGAAGGCTTACGGTTTGGGGTCAGGGTTCAGGGTCTAGGATACTGCCCCCAACCCGGAAACAGTCGAAATTAGGGATCATATTAAGGGCCTTATATACTTATATGAGTATAATATACATATTATCCAACTGTTACAGAGCGGGAGCTGTAGCCAAGGTTTAGGGTTTTGGGCGATGTTGAGGGTCTTTGGCTTGAAATTTGGGGTGCTGTAGGACTTGGGGTTTACAATAAGCTGAGCGGGTAAAGCGCTGAGCATTATAGGGTTCATACACTTAGAGGATCATGGGACTTAGTAAGTAGGTTATAGTAGGGGTTATAAGTCCCGTAAGTGGTGTTATCCTAATTATAACCTACCTACTTATAACCTTACTTACTAAGTCCCATGAGCCTTTAAGTACAGGGGTTGCAGTTTAGCAAACCAGGCTTTATGGGTATTGAGTTTGAGGATATTTCTAAGGATCCCTGATACCGAAAAAAGCCTGCACCTCAATCCTGAATCTTAGGGTTTAGGGTTTAGGGTTTAGGGCCTAAGGCCTCCCTATGAGCCGTGAAAGACCCATAAAGCCCTCACAGAACCCTGAAGTAGTCCCATCGGAACCCTGTGGACCTTAAACTCGAGATCCTTGACGTGCGCCCTTTCTGGTGCTCCGATGGAGCCGGCCAATGACGTTTGCGGGCGTCATACAGGGGCCTTAATAATTGGAATACGGTTTGGGGGCAGTAATCCTATAATTTTGGGATAGTAATACTTGAATAAAGAACCCTTAGGAATACGAGTGGCAAGTATGTAGGCCCTCATATTATATAACATGAGGGTCTAAGGCCACGGCTTCAAGGTAGAAGATCCTCTGGCGAGTTTGATCCAGGAGGGCTTAAACAGTTTAGGATCTAGGGCTTAGGGTTTAGAGTTTAGGGTCCAGTGCGATCCAGGAGGGTCTAAACTCTCAACCCAAGCAACTGAAAGGAAAGCTCGGGAATCTCGAACCCTGCACCAGAGACGCGCCTCGACGACGATGATCATGCCTCGAACGCAGTCGGGCTTTAGGGTACAGAGGGTTTGGGGATTTTGAGTTTGGGGTTTCGGGTTTACGAAGTCGGGCTTAGGGCTGGGGCTTAAGATGTCGTGTGTACCCGACATGACCGGGAGATAAAGCTCGAATTGGCGCAGTTCGCTTGGGCCTGTGTGTCCATACTGTTCAACACCATGCGAAAATAGGGTTTAGGGTTTAAGGTTTAGAGTTTAGGGTTTAAGGTTTAGGGTGTAGGGTTTAAGGTTAAGAGTTTAGGGTTTAAGGTTTACAGTTTAGGGTGTAGGGTTTGGGGTTTAGGGCTCAGCGGAGGCTTTCTGGTCCTAGGCTCTTCGGATTCAGATGCTCGGTGGGGGGTCTTATATAGGGGCCTTAATAATTAGAATAGGGTTCCTGTAAAGGGATCCTTAAAGGGTTCAATAAGTCTAGAAGGGCTCTATAAGGGTACTATAATGTAGGGGCCTTAATAATTAGAATAGGGTTTTGGGGCCCATTATACCATAATTATAAAAAGGAACCCACAGAATAGTATCTGAAATTATTTAGGCCCCTATATTAGGGTTCAGAGTTTCTTTCTCTAGCTTGATGCGGGCAGCTCGCTTCATCACAGGCCGTTTTAGGAGGATCCTCAGGTTTGGGGGTATACTACACCATGATTATGATAGGGTTTAGGGTTTAGGGTTTAGGGTTCAGGGTTTAGGGTTTAGGGTTTAGGGTATGACAAGGAACACCCAAAACCCTATTCGAACTATTCAGATTTGAAGCCCTTTTCGGATCCTTACTCTAAGTATAAGAGCAACCCGGATCTTACGGGGCCCCAGTTCAGGTAACTACCCTGAGAGGCCACAACTTCATCAAGGAATATACCTGCAAACAGATAGGCCTCCTTGTCAAGTCTTACTCCCTCATGCCCTAAACCCAAACCCTACACCCTCCTCAGGCCACGATTTCACGCTCCTTCCAAAGTTGTGGGTTTAGGGCTTGGGGCTTAATCTGTAGGAACCTGATCAGGCTAAATATCCAGTAGTACTACACTCCTACACCTCAAGGTTTAGGGGTTTAGAGTGTAGGAATATGGGCTTAAGGTCTATTTTCATTTTTGCACATCACGACCCTGACAACCCTGAAGCCCACTGCGACGGGCACCCACACACCGCACTGAAGAGAATCTCCTTGAAAGGGTGCCCCACTACTGCGAAAGAAAGCCAGATCAGATCCTTGTCCAAGAAACGCCCGAATCCCAAACCCCTAAGCCCTAAACCCTAAACCTCTAAACCCATGAGACCTGAAGCCCCGCAACCCTAAATCGTACACCTTGAACCCTAACTCGACCCCAAACCCTGAACTCTACATGGGTAGCTCTCTAAACTGGGGTCCCTTGTCAGGTCCCCAAAATAATACGGCAGCCTTGTAAAAAAAACTACCCTAATTTATAGAATCATCCAGATGAAACCTCCGACTCGCTTGCTCTGAGGATTTCTGGTCCAAGTACATGAGCTCGGCGATTCGATGATAAAGTTGGAGGGTCGGGGGACTTAAGAAGTAGGTAATCAGTAGACTTACAATTACCCGAAAAGGGATCCTCATAGGGCTTGTGACACTTATAAGTCCCTAAACCCTAAACCCTAAACCCTAAACCCTATAACTCATAAGTCTATACAACGAACTATGATTTAGGTATATTCCTTAATTAAGGGGTCTTGGGGCTTTCTGGCCACTATGAAAACCCTCGTGCAGCTTTCTGCTTCCCGAGATGGTCGAGGTTTCGGGGGGACGAACGCCACACGGGGCCTGAAGCGTACCAGATTCCCAGCATCGAAATGACCTCAGCAGTGGGTGCCGAATGCTGAACGTCGATGAAGGTATATTCCGACCGGGTTTCGAGTTGAGGGTTTATCTTGGTGAGACTTCTTGGTGTGACGTGGTTCGTTCATATGACAATCTGTATTGGCGGCATCGTCAGCCAAGTCTTGTTTATCAATGGCTGAAACATCCCCTTGCATGTCGACCGGTAGCCTGTAACTATATAAGATAATTTAAGTTGCGAGCATCTGCTTGTTCTTTTTAAGCTGCTCAGCCTGCAATTAAACCCCTAAACCTAAACTCCAAACCGTAAACCCCTCAAATCCTAAACTACCCACAGGCCTCATAGTAGAGTTTAGGGTTTAGGGTTTAGGGTTTAGGGCGGGTTAGGGTTTAGGGTGTTTTTTGTTTCGGGTTAGGGCTTAGGGTTTAGGGCGGGTTAGGGTTTACGGTTTAGGGTGCTTTTGTTCAAAAGGGTTTAGGGTACCTGTAACGGCTCCTTTAAGGGCTCCCATCAGGGTTCCTATCACGGTTACCAGAAGGGCCACTGTACGTACGATAAGCATTAAATCTGACACTGACTCAAGAGGTGCCTGCAAGGGGATAGTGTTCCGAAATATTCAGACCACAATATTGCAAGACGGAATCCTCTCCCCCAAACCGCCAAACGGGCTCTCAGGGATCGATCGTTCGGCGAGCCCTAGCTGGGAGACCTTGACGAATGCAGGGGCTATGCTATGCCCTGGTTCTAGCACCTTATCGAGATCCAGCCCTATAAATCCTAAACCCTAAACCCTAAATCCTGAACCCTAAATCCTGAACCCTAAGCCCTAAACCCTAAATCCTGAACCCTAAATCCTGAACCCTAAATCCTAAATCCTAAACCCTAAATCCTAAACCCTAAACCCTATATCCTAAACCCCAAATCCTAAATCCTAAACTCTGAACCCTCAACTCTAGATCCTCTTGGCAGTTTCTGGCATTGCAGGCTCGCCACATAGTCGCAGTTGTGGGGCATGAGAAGTGCGACCACCTTCAAAGCCGGGTGGAGGCCGAGCTTGGGAATCGAGGGTGTTGCGCCCAGGCCCTAACGGTTTAGGGTTTCGGAAGCTGTTATCTGCACCCGAAACTTATTCGCTACAAGCCTAATTGTTGTAACAAGTGTATATTGTAAAAGGTAAGCTAGCTCTCCCTGCGTCCAAAAGCCTACAACTACAATCCCCACCTACACAAGTCACAACATTCATGTCAAATGTATGGCCTCACCAACTCAGTCGACTGCCTTCTTGATTTGAGTGTATGGCTTGGAGCTTAGAGTCTTGGAGTGGTTCTTGACCAGCAAAAACAGGAGGCCCATCACAGACGACTGTCCTTTGCAACGGATGCTGTTTGGAGTTTTGTGTCAAGCCCCTGAACCCGAAAACCTGAATATGGGGCCAGAGCAAGTACAGTAAGCATTTTGTTCTTGAGCGAGCTATGCAAAAGCTAGATAAGGTAACCCTGAGCAAAACTCCTGATTTTGCAGTCCACTACTCCCCAAGCCCCTACACCCCCGGCCACTACACCCCTAAGCCCTGGTCCCCGGATCCTGAACCCCTAAAACCCTGAAACCCTAGACACTGGATCCTAAATCCCTAACGCCTAAACCCTAAACCCCAACCCTGAACCCCTGCATCCTAAACTTAAACCTAAACCGTCAAACCCTAAACCTCAAACCATCGATTGTCTCCGGGGTAAAGCTTCCCTAAACCCTAAGCTTAAAGCGGAGATTAGGGCTTGTAGGGTTCAGGGTTGGAGAGGGGTTGAGGCTCAGGGCTAACTGCTTAAGGCTTCGGGTTAGGATTTTGCACGCTAAGCTTAAGGCTCTACGCCTTTAAGGACTCATGCTTTGAGGCCCTGGTGTATGTGTATACATACATACATGCATACATGCATGCATGCATACATGCATACATGCATACATGCATACATACATACATACATGCACGCACACACACACACGTATGCACGGCCTTAGGGCTGCGTTGGCTTCGGTTTAAGGTTTTGCGCCTCCTTCCCCTCCCCTCCCCTCCCCTCCCCTCCCCCTCCCGCCCCGGGAGAGCAGCTCCGTTTGGGAGGTTGGCCAAGGGCTCGCGTCACCTTCTCAAGGATGACAAGGTCGTCCAGGACGACACCGATGCTGAGGAGGCCGCGTGGGGGCGGGAAGTTCGGAACCAACAACTCGTCAGCACTCACCACCCCGTGTCGGTAGAGAACTCCAAGGTGCGCCCCCTGAGCGAACTCGACGGCAGCATTATCGCCCATAGCTAACGTGGCCAGCGCCACTCGCACAGCACCATCCTCCTCAGCAAACTCGGCGCAGCTCCGACCGAAGCCCTCCTGGCACTCCTCCGTTGTGAGGGCTCCTTGCAGGAGGTTTTTCGTAAGCCTTTGCTCCGTCACCTGGAACAGGTAGAGTAGTCCTTGAGTTGGAAGTAAGGCTAGTAGCATGGGTGATGGGGATCAGCATAGGGTTGAAAGGGGGTGCATGTCGAGCCGAAAGAGCGAGTGGGTATAGCCTACTTGCTGAAATCTGAAGCCCTGTAAAGACTTGCTCTTCCACCGCAATAAAAATATCCAGAGCCTACAACCCAAGGCATAATCCAGAAGCTTTTAACCCCTCTCCAAACCCGACAACGTTACAACCCTAGAACCCTTGAAAAAGCTGTCATCAAACCTATACAGAACTCTGAAAACGCCCGGTCTGAACCCATGCCTGTCCGGTACGACCATCCAAAAAACGGCTGCCAAAAAGCTCTTTGCCTCGGCACAGCATCGGCTTCAGGCTCACATAGGATTTAGGTTTTAGGGGCTTGGGTTTAGGGTTTAGGGTATAGGGTATAGGAGTTAGGATCAGGAATATTTTGGTGGATATAGACCCTCTCAAGAAGGTCCCTTTTAAGTAAGAAGGGTCCCCTTCAAGGGGTCTCCCTAATACTACCTAGGGTCACAGAGTCTAAGGGATTTCGGGCGTGAAGGCTCTGGGCTCAGGATTTCGGTTTCAAATCTTGGGGTTTAGGGTTTAGTGGGGGTTTGGGGTCGAAAGACTGAGGGTTTAGGATTGAATGGTTTGAGTGTCAGAGCTCAGAGGCTGTTAAGGGTCGCTTTAGGGATGAAGGGCGTGTTCGGCGTTGAGGATTTGGTAGGTAGGTAGGGTTCGACCTGCAGCTGGAGCTGTGGCCTCCACCACTCTTCCCCGCCCAGCATCTCAGGGGATCTCGGGGCGAGAAGGGTGTTCTGGAACGCGAAGTGGAAACAAGCGGACCTACGGCCTTACGAGGGTCGTTTACCCAGACCCCCGATCTCGGGGCGAGAAGGGGGTACTGGAACGACACGAAGGGCCCTACGTCTGAAGAACAAAAACTCCCCTTTAGACTAGATCAACCTAGAGACGGTTTAAAAAAGGCTGACCAACGACGAAAAATATACACCTAACAAACAAATCACATTTGCCCTGAAGCTCACGATTACCGCTGATGACGGTGGTGATGATCGTGCTGCCGATGATGATGACGGCGCTGAAGATAATTGCAACGGTGGCATTGATGGTCACGGGGGTGGTGACGATGCCAGTCGTAATGATGATAGGTTGTATCCATCTTGTCATTATTCTAATACCTATCACCATCGACGACTGAACCCTCAAGCCGGGCCACTGTCCGACATGTGGCCCGAAGACTCCGGCTTCACGAGTGGCGCTTTCTCTTCCAGGGCCGCTTGCTCCTCGATCCGTCTTGCCACATAATGCACAAGTGCATTGAAGGCCTTGACGTCGAGTGTCAAGACCTCTGAATACCATGCACACCATGACGTTGAAGCCATCGAGCGGCCGACGGAGAGCCGCAAGCCAATGGCGCCGGTAGACACGGCACAGGAGTGCAAGGCTCAGGGTGTGCGCAGTAGGGAATTCCAGAGGATTTGCCTGTTCTGGCGGTCCACTTTCGAGTTGGATGGCTTGGGGTCCCCGGGATGTCGTGGGTTTTTGCTTTAAAGAATCGTTCCTGTCCTTCTGGGGTTTAGGAATCAGGCTGTATCCAAGTTTTACGAACGTGCTACAAGGCCTTTGTACTGTTAGAGGGCTCTGATTTGATTTTTAAGTTGGTGTTTACTTGTTGGTGTGTAGCGTTTAGATGGAGTGTGGGTTCTGACTTCTGTCCAGAGGGCCCTTTAGTTGCTCCTCGAAGACATGTGGAGTGCGGGGCAGAGGCTCTAGCATGCCCATCGGTAAACCCGTCATCGGCGCAGGGGACGGTAGCACCACAGTAACAACTACAATTATGTATGAGGGCCACTATAGATTTCCTACAGGAACCGGACCGCGGCTTGATGACCAGCAGGGTTTAGGGTTTAGGGTTTAGGGCACTCGTTTTTGAGGTTGTGTTGTGTGAGGTTCATGGACGTGTCAACTAAATATCGTTTCTGAGACTTGATTGCCCGGCTGAGAAACTCCAAGCCTTCAGCCCAAACTACCAAACCGAAGCTCAAGGCCCTACACCCGCAAAATAGAAGCAACACATTGAATATAGGCTTTTGCTCTGTTAGCACGATTAGGTTCTTACGCTCAGGGTAAAAAGGGAATGGTTGGTGTCACCGGTGTGTTCTGGGGATCATGGGACACAAGAAATGCCTGCTTCAAATTTTGTGAAGCAGGCATCCGTTTTAAAAGGATGAGCTAAACCCCAAAGCCTAAACCTCCGACCCTACACCGGTACACCCTAAATGTTAATCCCTGAACCCTGAACTTTGAACCCTAGACCCTAAACCCTAAACCTAATCCCCCAACCCCTTATTCCTAACCTCTAAACAGGCAAACCCCAAACCCTAGACGCCACGAGAAAGGAGCAGAAAGTGGAAATGCTGTGGCTCAGGCCCAGAAGCCGAGCACGCTCGACCAGTTCACCAAAAGTGACTCCTTGAAGGGCTTAGGGTTTACGGGTTTGGCGGTTTAGGGGTTTAGGGTTTGGGGTTTAAAGCTTAGGGTTTTGGGTTTAGGGGCTCAGGGCTACTGTAAGGCTTGGCAATTCATTGTCCAATGAGAGGCGTTTAGGTCCGGGGTTTGTCTGGAAATCTCTAAACCCGAAGATTTGCAAGTGAGTTTCCCCGGACTTGGGCTTAAGCATTCATCTAAGCGTGACCCCAACACTTCTTGTAGGTCGTGGACAGCAGACGCAAACTCGCATCGTTTTGGCTGGACCTTCAGCACGGAACCGTGCAATCCCGCTGTTTACTCTAGATTTTTGGACCTTCAAACCCTGCCCAGGACCCGAACCTCACACCATCAACCTTCAAACCGCAATACCTTAGACCCTAAAAGACAAAGCCCTGAAAATTGAATCCTAACCTGCATTGGTATGCTCGCCAAATCAACCATTAGAAGCCTGCATCTCAGCACTCTGAAGCTTAATCCCAAACCCTCCGAAGCTCCTCTATCCTAAAGGCCTTACGGACGAAAGTTCTAATAGCCAGAGTCCGACACCCTGAACCCGAAACCTTAACCCGATCCTTACACTCTACAGCCCGGAGTCTTCTTAGGAACTTGATGAAAGGAAGCCCGGCTATTGCTAACATATCGCCATGAGGGTAACTCTTGGCACAACGTTCCTGAGCAAGAACCCAGAACACCGAACACCTGGAAACTCTATGCAAGCCCTGCAAGACCTCAAAGAACGCTTTATACGATAAGCCCTTGTTCAAGACAAAAACAACCCAGAACTCCTTGGCGGACCCTATAGAACCCTCAGAAAGATCCAAAAGCACCCTGCCGGCAAAAAGAAGCTAAGCCCTTCTGCACAACCCTTAAAACCTGTTCGAAAGCAAAGACTGTGTGCTAGGTTCCGCAGAAACCCCTTGATAATAGGGTTCCTAATACTCAACTTTAATAAGGAAGCCCCAAACCAACAAGGGCAAAAGGGTACCAGTCAGGAACCTAGAACAAGAAACCCATAGAGCCCTGACAAACAAAACATAAGACGCCTATAAAACCCTGCGACTGCGAAACACAACCGAAGACTGGGAGATGTGCTCTCGTGAGGGTCGACGAGCGCATCCGCCGTAGGCTGGGTTTCGGCCCACCTCGGACGAGGCGTTCCGGGGCTTTAGGGTTGCAAGGTCTAGGGTTTAGGGTTTGGGGTTTAGGGGTTTAGGGGTTCAAGGTTTAGGCTTTCAAGGTTTAGGGTTTAGGATTCGGGACTTTGTAAGAGCTCTATAAGGGCCCTGGTAAGGTTCTATTCGGGTTCCACAGGGCTGTTTCTGCACGGTGATTGGTACGGTTTTGTATAGATTCTACCAGGGTTGCAGGGTAGGGGTCCGGATTTGGGACTTTGTTTCGCGGTTTGTGGGTTTGGCTCTCCGTTTAGATCTTTGACCTTCATGCTCACCTTGCAAGGTGCCCAAGCAAACCAGACATATTATCATGTTGTGACAGCGAACCCGCATACCAAGGCTGAGGATTGGGCTTGGGTTTGGGGCTTAGGGGTGAAAAGGGTCTAGGGCTTAGGGCGATTAGGGTCTACAGTGAATTTCAGAAAGTTGGAACATGGCTTTAGGAGGATTCGTGCTAGGATCCCCTATCATTTACCTTAAGGGCATGAGGAGAATGATGTTCCAACTTTCTGGATTCTACTATAGGGTTTAGTGAAGGACCGTCGGATAGTAGGTTTCAGAGTCGGTGTGCTTGGAGGGCGTTTGGGTTGAATATATGCAGCTTTGGTCTCAGGGCCTTGTGACTTCAGAGGTTTGTGAGTTTAGGGTTAGGGGTTCAGGGTTTAGGGTTCAAGATCTAGGGTTTAGGGTTCAGGATTTAGGTTCTGTGGAGGTTCAGGAATGCCCTGGACCTTGAACCCTAATGTAGGGTTCTTTATATGAATCTTACTATTTGGGGGTTATAGGCCCAGGGTTTCTTAATCAGATTCCTACGTTAAACTTGAACCGTGAATTCCTTGAACGCTGAACCCACAGCCCCAAAGACTTTCACCGAAAAAATCTCAAAAGCGTCAGCCCCGAGGTCCTTAACCCCAAACCCGAAAGCACCTTAGCCCCAAAAATGAAAAGCCGAGCCACTGTTCCAAGACCTGGCACAGCACAGCGCTGGTTGGCAGGCAGGGGTTCTCAACGAATACTGGTATTTCAGAGATGCGGGTTCGGGGTTTGGGGGTACTGTCCATTCAGTGTTGAGGCTGGAGTCTTTTCGAACCCTTAAACCCCGCCCCTCCTCAAACCAAAAACTTCGCCTACCCTCCACCACCGTGCCGTGAGTTTCTGTGTGTGGCAGGGCGTTCGGATTTTTTGTCGGCGCTTAGGACACAATCGGATATACCTGGACCCCGAAACCTGAAAATGAAGAAGCCTACTAGCCCCAATATAGCAACAAAACATTATAAAATGCAAAAACCCGTAACAACCCTTTCCAATCCAATGAAACCCCCAACAACACAACCCTGAAAAAGCTTCAGGGGTCAAGTCAAAGGGCTTGAGGAGCCCTTGATGCTCTTTGCCTCCTCCATAACCCGCCTTCAGGATGCTAGTCTACCTTAACCTACAAAAACCTACTTTGTTGTAGGGTCCCCATAAATTCCATATTAGGGTTTAATACTAAGAACCTACCAAAAAGTAGGGTTTGGTAGGTTAAGGTAGTACTAGTCTTTCGAAACCTACCGGTTTAAGGTTTAGGATTTAAGGGTTTAGGCTTTAGGGTTTAAGGGCTTAACGGGCGCATAGGGTTTAGGGCCGATCGAAGCCAACGGTTTAGGGCACGTAGGGTTTAGGGTTTAGGGTCTCGCGAAACTAGCGGTACTTTCACAAACCCGAAACTGGATGTGGAGCTTAGCAGCGGGGAAGCCTCCACCACAGTTTGTGAATACCTAAAACCCTATGCAGACCCAAACAAGCGCTCCGAAAAAAGGCCGCAGTTTATGACGACACCGACCTGTTCCAAAGCCCCGATTTGAGGTTCTGGGTTTGCGGGTTCTTCGGGTTTACAGGCACCTAAGGCTTGCTTAGAATTTGGGGTGTGGAGTGTAGGGTGTATAAGCTGGCGTCGTGAATAACCAGAATAAGGTTCCTCTTATTGTGGCTTGGGTTCGGAAGTTGCACTTTCGGCCCAACTTTAAAGCCTAAACCCTAAGCCCTAGACCTCAAACGCCAAACCTTAAACCTAAGCCCCGAGCCCTAAGCCCTGAAGCCTCAAGCTACCAACCCCAAACCCCAAAACCCTAAGCCCTAAACCTTAAACCCGAAAGCGCTATAGTACCCTTATAGTAGGTGGGCGCGCCTTATTTTCCCTGGCGTTCTCCTGTGTTTCTTGCACATAGCGGGCGTTCTCGTGTTGGTTTTTTGCACATAGGCGGCATTCTGGTGTGTTTTATCGTGAGGTTTTTGCGTTTTCCGTTGTTTTTTCCAGTGTCTGCATCCATCCTTGTCCGTTCAAATCGGTCCGTTCCCACAGAGCATCCATGTCCCAACCATGTTAACGTCCACACCGTTCCCACAGAGCATCCATGTCTCAACCATGTTAACGTCCACACAAAGTCCGTCCGTTCCCACAGAGCATCTATGTCCCAACCATGTTAACGTCCACACAAAGTCCGTCCGTTCCCATCAGTTTCTTGGGTGCTTGACGTCGCACAGATTTGGACTTCTAGAAGGATTAGTTTTTTAAGGCCCCAAAACTACCTTATGCTCAACAGTCCCACGCCTGCCACGTAAGACAAACCTTAAAGCAGCCCAAACTACCAGGGAAAAAAAAGCGCACTAACCTTATAGTACCCTTGTAGTACCCTTATAGTACCCCTATAGTACCCTTACAGTACCCTTGTAAATCCCTTAAAGGAACCCCTAAACCCTAAACCCTCCACGCTGACTGTCGTGTTCAGCCCCACACCTCGGCAATGAGCTGCTTGTGGCAAACGGCCGGAACGGCAACCTTGGTTAGGATTTAGGGTCTAGCATTTAGGTTCTAGGATTTAGGGTCTAGGGTTTAGGGGTTTAGGGGTTCGGGTTTAGGGATTAGGCTGTGGATTATCAGGAATGGTTCTCCGGATCCAGTGAAACGTTTTACGAGATAGGTTCACATAGATACACACATTGGCATGAACGCTGCAGAAGCCTGGAGCCTTCAGACCCCAGCGGCAGTGGCCATCCAGGGCATGCGCCGTGGTATCGCAGCAACAGATGGGAGTTTCCGAAAATAAGGGACCCTAAGATAGTACACTAAATAATAGGATCCTTATTATGAGGACCCCATAATCAGGTGCCCCTAATTTTCGGAAACTCCCAGATGGCGATCGTCACGGCAGCGACAAATGACTGTGCCACTGCCACACGCTCGGCAGCAAGCTTCAGTCTCATCCAGGAGGAAGATGAGAGTTAATGCGTGGCCGAAGCGGCAGATACAACCAATGCTTGCACCTACCAAGCACAGGAAAAGAGGAAAATGACGTGACTTCCTCCCTAAACCCTAAACCCCAAATCCTCAACCCACACTTTAGTAAAATCCTAGCAGAAATGATCTCTATCTCGTCGCCGACGAGAATCTCCACTGTAGTCATGCAGTTTAGGGTTTGGGGCCCATGGATGCTGTTAGGATCAAGACCTTGCATGCACGGCAGCCGCTACGGGCGGATGTTACCGCTAGATGTTCCAGACCCCAACTCGACGAAGATGACTGTGCCCACCAACAGGCGGCGGGCATGTTCCAACACCTTATGCACAGCCGCTGTAGTGGCCCCGCCATACCGCACCGGTGCAGGGCTGCCATGAACGGACAACTCATGCAACGTGTAGGTGCCTATAGCCAAATAAGATCTTTAATATGTCCAAATGTTTTGGTGCATATTATAGTAAAACTATCATACGGAACCTTCCGGAATGATGTAGGTAATACTTAAGGCTTCTATGGTCGAGAGGCTACGCGCATCGAGGTTTTGGATTTAGGGTCTGGGGTTTAGGGTTCCGAGTTGAGGGTCTAGAGTTTCGGGTTAAGGGTTGAGGGCTCGATAGGGTCTAGGCTTAAGGATTTAGGACGTGGACTCCTACCAAGCTGAGGACCCTGAACACCTCCCCAAGCTGGCCCTATGGCACCTGGTGCAGATCAACAGAAACCTGAACCCAGGATGTGGAGTCTCCTAATAATCCTCTAAAACCCTAAACCCCTAAAGAAGCCCTTAAATCCGTAAACCCTATAGACCCTAAAGAAGCCTAGGGGTCGGGTTTAGGGGTTTAGTAATATCCTCTGAAACCCGGCAGAAGCCCCAGAAAGCTGACACAGCCGAGACCTAAACCCCAGCAGCGAAAATATCTAAACCTCTAAACTTTAAACATCATATCCTTACCACAACACGGAATCCCAAACCCCCACCGAACGCCTAAACAAATACCCCAAACCATGCAACCACCCTTTTAAACCTAAACCATCCTAAACGCTCCACCTCAGCAACTATCCCAAACCGTACAACTACACTTCTCAATCCCGTCCGAAATCCTAGATGCCGAACCCCTAACCTGCAGCCAGAAACCCCGAAAATCCAACAGCCCTATAACCTGGAAGATTCTTGCGTTTAGCTCCTCGCCTGGCTTTGCATCAGGGACTTGGGCAGTCTCGCTAGCGAGGCCTGTCTTAGGGTCTGCTTTGGGGGTTCAGGGTTAGGGAATAGTGTTTAGGGTTTAGGGTTCGGGGTTCAGAGTTGGGAAGTAATAAGCCACGGGTCTTTTGGGGCTGCGAGTTCAGGTGTTTGAGGCTTCGGTAGGGCTCAGGCTCGGACTCTTGCTTGAAGGGGCACGTCTCACTAGGGTTTAGGGTTTAGGGTTTAGGGTTTAGGGTTTAGGGTTCTACACAGGAGGCGATAGTTCTGCAGAGCTTCACCAGGGCTGATGGGCATGCGTAGCTACTTCAGGGCTCTTCAGGGTTCAGTCCTTGTTATAAGGACCCAAAATAAGGTACCCCTAATTTTCGGAAACTCCCACATGGGGACCCGAAGCATGACCCTGAAATTCTGCTCAAATGCATCCCAGTCCTCATGGCGTTTGCGCAATGAAAATTAAACCTTGCTGACGCAGACATTGCCTCTTTTGCCGCTTGTCTTTCTTGTTCGTCACGGCTGAATCAACAAGGCACTGAACAGTAGACGCCTGACACTTAAAAGTCTAAATCCTGAAACCCAAAACAACAAACGTATGCCCCAAAGCCTAACCAGTTAATCGCTGGACTTCTAAACCTCTGCCTAACCCCACCCCAAACCCTGAATCATAAACCCGACAGCCTACCCAGAGCCTCCAATATCCCTTAATTAAGGAATATTCCCGAAATTATAGTAGGATCCCTATTATGATTTAAGGTATGTTCCTTAATTAAGGGGTTTTGGAGTCTCTGGGTACAAGCCATGCAGTGCCTCCAGCACGGCCCGAACAAAAGCAAGAACCTCAAACAGGGCTTGGCGCCATTTAGGGTTTAGGGCTTAGGGTTTAGGGTTTATGGGTTAGGGTTTAGGGTTTAGGCGATTTCCAAGTCGGCTTTGGAACTTATGGCTTGGCCTGGAGGCTTACAGTGAGAGCTGAGGCCTTAATATATGGGCCTCAAAAATTAGAATAGGGTTTTGGGGGGTTATTTTATACTATAGTTATAGTAAGGAACCCACAAAATACCACTTGAGTAGAGCCTAGGGTTTGCCCTTCGGGTTCAGGGTTTAGCGGCTGGGAATGAAGGTTGTAGGGCTCTCGGACTTGACGGTTATTTTTGTCAACCTTTGAAACCATGGGCCCCCTAGTATGGGCCCTTAACCTGGGGATCCTTATATACCTACTATATACCCTATATAGACTCTTAAGGGTCCCTAGAACCCCCTCAAAAAGGCCTAAGGGTCCATATTAGGGGCCCATACTTCCAGCCTTGGATTTGGGGGAGTTGCTGAAACGCTTACCCTGCGGTTCAGCCGGGGGGAGAGCTGACGCGCGGGATTCGGGCTTTCATCTCTTAACACCACGAGTAGTGGCCTAGTCACCCTTGGCCCTAGACGGAAACGACACGGCTGGGGGAGACAAGTGGGAAGATCAGGGCCGGCTGGCTCTTAGGACAGCAACGCCAATAGCTTTGCTTTCGGAAAGCTTCGGGCAACTGCTGCAGCTCAGCTGAATCATCCGAAGTTTAGGGTTTAGGGTGTCGGGTTTAGGATTAGGGTTTAGGGTTTGGAGTTTGAGATTTTTCACAGCATGTTTATTTTCTTCTTGATGCCGCACTCACAATGATGCTACGAGCCGTTGAACAATTTGGCAATACATTTCTGCCAAATGGTTGCTAAGCACAAACCCACACTAAACCTCGTTTCTAATCCTGCAACCTGAACTCAACATTCGATCGGACACTATCAACAACAGGATCTTTAAAAGAACATGCAGGGTTTAGGGTCTATTCGGTTTAGGGGTCGAGGGGGCCCTAAGCATGCCTAAACCTTAAACCCTAAACCCTGAACCCTGACTTACTAAGCATGCCTAAATGCTGAAGCTGCTGGCACCTCCTTCAGATGATCCACGAGGTAGAAGTGACCGCCTTCGAAGACCTCATAGGGTTTCAGCGCTGGGTTTAGAGTTTAGGGTTTAAGGTCTAGGGTTTAGGGTTTGGGGTTTGGGGTTTGGGGTTTAGGGTGGGAGGTTTCGGGGATTTAGGGAGTTTGGGGAGGTTTCCGGGCGTGAAAGGGGGCTTAGGAATTTTCGGGCTTAGGGGGTTTCGGGCTTAGGGAGTCATGAGTAACATGAGTACTCGAAATTAGGATTGCAGAGGTCTTACCTTAGGGCTGTGGGGTTTAGGGTTGAGGGTTCGAAGTGGTTTACAGTTAAGCGTCTAAGGTTTAGGAGTTAGGGTTTAGCGGCTTTTTTTGTAGACACCTCTTTTTCTTCCGCATGTTCTTGAGGTCGGAATGCCATGATGGCTGAGGCGGGTGGCTTAGTGGCGTTTAGGCTTTAGGGCTGAAGCTCATAGGAAACTTACGAAGGCGCTTCGAAGCCCAACTGTCAAAGCTAATGAGCCTTCAGATCGTAATGAAAGTCACACTCTTCGGTTGGGGAGGCTCCCGGGTTCCTCCCTTAGTAACCGGGTTATCCTGTTGATGTTTCCGATTAACTGATTCAGCTTTACCCTGAAAAAGGGGCAACAGGGTGGGCTCAGCAGAATTCAGAGAATCCACCCTAAACCCTAAACCCTAAACCCTAAACCGTGCGTAGTCAGGGCTTCAAAGGCCAGTGACTTGAGACCCAAAAAACCTACAACCCTGACCTCCAAACCTCAAAACCCTGAACCTTGGAACCAGAGCCTCATGCTCCTACCTTTGGTTACTAGGGAATGGAAGAATGGTAGTAATGCGGCTGATGGACAAAATCCTGCATTACCCATTATAAGGAATATACCATAATTCCCATAGTTTAGGGTCCTTAGGGTCATGCAGGATTTTGTCCATCAACCGTAGTAGTTGGAATTGTGCCCCATTCCTCCATTCCCTACTAACCAAAGGTAAGTACTCTAAACCCTGGGGTTGAGCTGATTTGGAGCTAGAAAGAAACGGAACCATGACTTCGAACCCTACCCACTCGGGGCAGTCGCCGCCGTACGATTCGGCGATGGGGTTCTGCCATGGGCACTGTAGAGCTCGAGGCCTGTGGATTGGAGTTGACGGTTTCCGCCTGCCAGTGTTTGCGATCAAGCACCAAGTGCCGTTTCACGAATTTGCGCGGCCGTGGGGCGCAGCCTGTATGACCACGCGATATGTCGGCATGAGGAGCAACACAACAGCGGCCATGCTGCTTAGTATTCGTTACTTTAACTGATCTGACAGTCTGCGCTCCATGATTGCTTACAGGTTTTTGAAAGACCATGAGGAGCAAACGCCACAACAGTCATCATAATCCTTGTTATGAGCAATCGCATAGTGCACAGGCCTTACTTCTACTCTCCTCGTAAAAAGCTGAAATACACGCTGCCAATATCTTTAAGGAGCCCTGTATGCATTCAACAACACCCTAGCGTAAACCTTCATTGATAGACTCTACAATGCCTTTGAGCTACCAGCAAAGCCCTTTACAAACCCTGGCGAAGCTCTAAACCCTAGCTCCGTTTTGCGTGTCTCTGTCGGCAGCTGGTTTCTTGCTGAGGACCTTCGTTTCAACTGTCATACGGTTGATGATATCAACCCTGCATAACCCATGATAAGGAATATACCATAATTCCTATAGTTTAGGGTCCGCAAGGTATTGCAGGATTTACCATCAACAGTATGTCAGGGAAACAAGGTACCTATCAGTCTTTCATATTCTTTCCCCGTGTAGGGCAACTTAAACTCAGTTCCTTAAGAAGAGCCAGGCAGTCCTACGTTAGGGTTTAGGTTTAGGGTTTCCCCGGTCAGGGAAGGGGTTTTGAGCTTGCTCCACCAGTCTTTTTCAACTGTTTTGAAGTCTTAAGATCAACAGTTTACGGACCAATGTTCAGGGTTCAGGGTTTAGGGTTTAGGGTTCAGGGTTTAGGGTTTAGGGCAACGGTTTACGGACTTCGTAGTAGTAGTAGTAGTAGTAGTAGTAGTAGTCGTCGTCGTCGTCGTCGTCGTCGTAGTAGCAGTAGTTGTTGATGTTGTTGTTGTCGTTGTTGTTGTTGTTGTAGCTGCTTGCGGCCTCAGGGCTGTAGGGTGTAGGGTTTGAGGTTTACAAAAGTGTTTACCCTCCAAGTCTCAAACCCAAAAACCGCACCCTCAAACTCAAGAGCACGGTTTAGGGTTTAGGGTTTAGGGTTTAGGGTCCAGGGCTTAGGTTCTAGGGTTTAGGGTTTAGGGTTTGGGCTTATAGGGTTTAGAGCTTGATCCACCTTTTAGGGTTTAGGGTTTAGGGTTTAGGGTGGGTTTAGAGCTTGATCCACCCTAAACCCCAAACCCAGCCTTGGCAGATCCCGTCCATTGGGACGTCTCCTGCTGCCAGGACTCAAGGTGCTCGGTCGGCACCTGGGTTTCGGGATCATGTTTGGCGCCCTGGACCCTAAAACCCGAAAATTCTGAAAAGTTTTGAGGGCTTGGGAGCATCAGGGTAGAGGGTTTCGAGTGCAGGACTTGGGTTTTAGGCTTCACAATATATCCATAGGCACGCTTGACAATGTGTAGTGACCATGCGCATGCTGTACACGATCTCACGTTATGCTTTATGTAGGGTTCCGAATAAGTAGAACAGTGTTTCGGGCGTATTGCAGTATAGATATCAGAAGGAACCCTACAAGCATGCAGTCTCCAATTATTCAGACCCCTATATTGTGTAGATCGCATCCTTCCCTTGTGCTTAGGGGCCAACTGGGCACTGAGGAACTCCTTTCCGAGAATGTCCGTCTGTCATATAATACAGCGACGTGAATAAGTAGAACGTGGTTTGGGGGATAATGTACCAGAAGGAGGCCAAAGGAAGAGTATTGCCAATGATTCAGTCCCTATCTAGGTTCCTGAGTAACCCCTTTATAATAAGGGTACCCTTTTTCCTACTATTTGGTTTCTAATAAGGGGACCCTAAACGAAAAAGGGCAAAAGGGCAGTACTCGGGAACCTAGCTATACTGGGCCACAGACAAGAGATGTCAGATGTGGGTGTACTTTTCCAAACACCGTGAGCCATCCCTAACAGGCCTCCCGAGCCCTTTTCTCACAAACCGGCACCCAAACTCAACTAACCCGAATCCTAAATATGTGCAAGAACGAAGGCTTCAACTGCATAAAAGATTTCCTGCAAGGGTTCCTTTAAGAGCTTTCCTCAAAGGATCTTACCGCTCCTATCCCTGAATCCATCTGAATCCTACCATCATGCCTAGAGGGATAGGATAGGATTTAGGGTTTAGCTACTCTCTTCTGAACGCGAGAGCCTCCCCTAAACTCGAAGCCCAAACCCCTCAAACCCTAAACCCGATCAACAAGCCGAGTCGCGGCAAGGTCCTGGTCACCACCCAAGGCAGTGAGCGGCAGCGGAAGTGGGGTTCTGTGCGGGGCCTGAGACGCTTTTGGGCTTGAAGGTTTAGTATCGGAGTCTTCATGATCAGAATAGCGTGCGGGGGGTTGTCATAGTCTAACTAACGGACAGGGACTGTAATGGAATATGATTACGGAGTATTCCCAGCTCGGAAAAGAAACACGACAATATTACAAATTATCCAGGCCCCCATACGCGGCATGGGAGCATAACTCAAATTAAGTTACATTCCTGAACCAGAACCCAGCTACGGGTCTCTTCGGTGTTGGCTTAAAGCTCCAAAAACTGCTTCAAGAGGCTCATAACTCTAAACCCTAAACCCTAAACCCTAAACCTCTAAACCCTAAACCCTAAACCCTAAACCCTATACCCTAGCAGGGTTAAGGGTTTTTTTTATGGCCTTAGGGTTTTAGGTTTAAGTGTGGGTGGGGCCCAGGGGTCTAGGGTTTAGGGTTTAGGGTTCAGCAGCTCCGGATCGAGCAGTAGTATAGGACAGGTGTGTTTAAGATTCTGATATAACACCCACCCACCCAAAGAATCCCATAACATTGAGATATAAAAAGTTTATCAACTACATACACTTCAGTTTCACATCTCCACTATAGTCTGATTTACAGCGTCATATACTTTTACATGACTTCACCTTGTCGCTTGTTCTATCGCATAAAGAAGTAAGTATTAAACAACTGTTGAGCCATATATAAACGCTAAAGCTTGGCAGAACATATTATACATTTCAGACAGAAACTACACAACAGACATCTGAGGCAGCATATTTCTCGGCCAGTAAAAAAATCAGAGTTCACCAAATGACCATCGACAAGTGGGACTTCGAACTTACAAAAGCTGTTGAAGACAATTGCCAGACGGTCACGACATCGTTTCATGATAGCAACGACAGCTATCAGATATGAGCTTCCTGCACGAGGCTCAGCACACTTCCACCGCCGCACATCCAGCCCATTTGTCGAGCATATCATATCCCCAACCCACCCTAGAACCTAGGCCTTGCCCACGAAGACCTTGCGCACGAAGAAGTCAGCCTTGCCCACGAATTTCCAGCCTAAGGAAATTCGTGGGCAAGGCTGGAAATTCGTGGGCAAGGCCGGGAAATTCGTGGGCAAGGCCGGGAAATTCGTGGGCAAGGTCGGAAATTCGTGGGCAAGGTCGGAAATTCGTGGGCCAGGCCGGAAATTCTTTGAAGGCCAGGTCGGGAATTTCGAGGCCAAGGTCGGAAATTCGTGGGCAAGGTCGGAAATTCGTGGGCAAGGTCGGAAATTCGTGGGCAAGGCCGTGGCGGAAATTCGTGGGCAAGGTCGGAAATTCGTGGGCAAGGTTGGAAATTCGTGGGCAAGGTCGGAAATTCGTGGGCAAGGTCGGAAAAGGCCGGGAGTTCGTGGGCAAGGTCGGGAAAGTGGGCAAGGTCTGGAATTCGTGGGCAAAGTCGGGAAATTCGTGGGCAAGGTCGGAAATTCGGGAACTTCGTGGGCAAGGTCGGGAAATTCGTGGGCAAGGTCGGANAAGGTCGGGCCCCAGACCTTGCCCACGAATTTCCGACCTTGCCCACGAATTTCCCGACCTTGCCCACGAATTTCCGACCTTGCCCACGAATTTCCCGACCTTGCCCACGAAGTTCCCGACCTTGCCCACGAATTTCCCGAGCTTGCCCACGAATTTCATTAGCATTGAAATTACTATTTGAAGGAGAGGGTTTAGGGTTTAGGGTTTGGGGACCGTCCTTCTGTTGAACGCCTTTTCTCCCCAATCCACTCTCACACGTCTCAGAAACAGCTCGGATGGTCAGAGGGGAAAGGGTCTAGGGCTTAGGACTCTAGGGAGTAGGGTTTAGGGCCTTAAGGTTTTGGGAGAAGGGCTCGAGGGCTTTAGAGGTTAAGGCTGTTAGGGTTCAGGATGTAGGGTTTGGGGCTTTGGGTTTAGGGCTTTAGGGTTTAAGGTTTAGGGTTTAGGGCTTAGGGCTTGAGGGTTTGGGCTTAGGGTGACTTGGGTCATGCTTGGCCCATGTTCTACGTCTTCGGAGTTCATCCGTCGCTTAGGGAAGTTCGCATGTTGTGTTTGGGATTTAGGATTTAGGAGAGATTAGAGCTTAGGGTTTAGAGTTTAGGGTTTAGGTTTTAGGGTTTAGGTTTAGGCTTTAGGGTTTAGGCTTTAGGGCTACACCCTGAGCCCTGAAGCCCTGCGTAAGACCCCAGCTGGACTGTAAGTCTCGTTTTAGGGTTTAGGGTTTAGGGTTTAAGGTTTAGGGTTTAGGGTTCAGGGTTTAGGTAAGACCCCGGCTGGACTGTAAGTCTCGTAGAGCTGGAAGTCTGCTCGGAGGGCGGGCAACAGGGCCCTGAGCGGCCATTCGCGGCTTTGTTGGCTTGAAGGCTTTTTGGTTTAGGCTTTACCCGAGGGACTTGGACTGGCTTTTTGAGGCCAACTGCTTGTTGGTAGTCATAAGGGACCATTAAGCATTCAGACAGCATGTCCAAGTCCAGGGATTAGGGTTGCGGGGTCTAGGGTTCAGGAGTTTAGGGTTATCAATTCCCCTGATGCATACACCCTTTCTCTGGCAAGGACAATGAAAGGGATTCTGCTGGTAAGGTTTCAGGAAGAAGGACTACTAATCAGGGCAACACTAGGGAAACCGTAACCGGGCCGAACCGTTTCCAAACCCAAGCCCCATAGATCCACATGATTGTGCGCTGTCACACTCTGGCCACCAGATCGCGCCCATCGTGGGCTAAGGAACCCCAAGACCCGAAACCTGAAACCGCAAGTTCTATAAACACAAACGCTTAAGTATCCTAAACCCCTAAACCCTAAACTCTGAGTACGTGAACCCTGGACTATTGCACGTTCGACAATAACCCTGAAGAGCCCGAATGCCCAACAGAGGCCGAACTTGAGGGTTGGGGACTTTGCGGGTAGGCTGCTTAGAGGGTTATCAATATTATAAACCACTTAGGATCGCTTTTCGATTACTTGTAAATCTACTTTCCACCTACTTAATAAGCCCCCCCAAAACCTGACAAAACCTTGAACCAAAGAAAAAGCCTAGTAACCCTTGTAGCACCGTTACCCTTCAAGGGAACCCTTTTAATTTTGAACGTCCAAGGCAACCCGAAGACAGGCCTCAGGAGCTAAGCTGCAAGCCCGGAGCCCTAAAAACCAAAGCAGCAGAGGCAGTTAGGGTTTTAGGGCTTAAGGTGCTTTAGGGTTCAGGGCTAAAGGTGTTTAGGCTTTAAGGTGTTTAGGGTTTAGGCTTTAGGGCGTTTAGCGTTCAAGTTTAGGGCATTAGGGGGTTTAGCAAGGATTTAGGATTTACAAAAGGCTCCAGAAAGAAAAACAGGAACAGCAAGGCGAACCCGAAAGCACCAAAACCCAAACTCCTAAACCCTAAAATCCTATAGGAATAAAGTGTAGGAAGCTGAACAGACAAAACAACATACACAAAAAAGAATGCGCGGACATCAAATGCAAAGGAAAGCCCTGCTACAGTACTATGTGCGAAATCAAAAAACTAAAACTCCGCTTATATACCACCCAAAACGGAAAACCCCAAACCCTAAACCCTAAACCCCTAAACCCTGAACCCTGAACCCTAAACCTTAAACCCTCAACCCAAAACCCTGAACCCTGAACCCTTTTGCACAACAAAAAGGGGCCTCCAATATCCCTTAATTAAGGAATATTCCCTAAATTATAGTAGGATCCCTATTATGAATTAAGGTCTATTCCTGAAATGAAAGGTTGTCGGGTCTCTGGGAAAAAGGGGCCTCAGGAGTCCGGCATCCTCAGATGCTGCTGTGGTGGGCATGGCTCCAAAGGATCGGACGGCCTGGCGGCGAGGGCGTCCGTAGCTCATGGTATGGGGTTTAGAGTTTAGGGTTTAGGGTTTGGGGTTAAGGGTTGAGGGTTTAGGTTTTGGGGTTTAGGGTTTCGGTTTAGGGTTTTGTTAGAGGCCGGGATAATTGCAGCTCATGTTTCTTTACGAGCGATGGCGGGTCGAATTTTTGATTCTCAAAGCCTGAAAACTTGCTTCCATCAGCACCTCACACTTGAGAGTCTGGTATGTCGCGGCATTCCACGTGCGCTGCCATGCGAAATACGGAAAAGGAAAACAAGTCTGTACGCGTACATGTACACATTGTAAGCGCAATCTACAGACCTTGCTAATTAAAACGGGGCTTTGGTGGTTTATGGGTCTGGAGCTCGTAGTATAGAGGCCGCAATAGCTAGAATTGTTCCTTTTGTGGACGGAGAGGGGGCTTCTATGATAGGTAGGGGCTACAAGAGGGGATTATCACGAATCTGTGTTTGTTTCTGCGGGGCTTTTCCTTTCTCCATGTTCGAAGTCGAGACTACGCAAATCGAAACCCCGATCCAGCTGGATAACTAGCATAGGCCGTGATGTATATCGTACGCTTTCTAAAAGAAAGCTCACAAGCCTATACCCCAAACCCTAACCCAGAACGCCGCACAACCCTAAACCCAAACCCCAACACCCTCGCCGAACCCCAGGCCCCAATCCCGACTCCCCCCCCACCCTCCCCTCCCCTCCCCCTCCCCCCCGTCTCCCCTCCCCTCCCCTCCCCTCAAAAGCCTCAAAAGGCCCAAAGCCCTAAACCTGAAGCCCGAAACTTCGGACCTATGAGCCCCTAAACCCTCAGAACCCAAACCCTCAAAGCCACGGCCCCAAAAGCCATGAACCCTAAACCCTAAACCCCAAAACCACAACCCTAAAAGCTCCCCCCATAGCCCTAGAGTTCCTGAACCCTCCGAGCCCCAAACCCTACAAGCCCTACACCCTCAAAGACCCAAAGGCGGAAAAGCCTTTCGGGCTTTGGGGTTTAGGGCTTAGGGCTTTGGGCTCAGAGTTTGCGGTTTTGGGTTTGGGGTTGAAGGTTTAGGGTTTTGGGGTCCGAATCTTAAAATTACAGTCCGAACCTTGAAACGGCAGTTCGAACCTCAAAACAGCCGTTTAGGGCTTCGGTCAGGGTTTCGTTTAAGGTTTCGCTTAGGGCTCGTAGGGTCTTCGTTTAGGGTTCCGTTTAAGGTTTCGTTTAGGGGCTCGTCTATTGAAGGTATCTTTTCAAGGTTCCGTTTGGGGCTGTGTTTAGGGTTCCTTGCAGAATTCCGTTTAGGGTTTCGTTTAGGGTTCTGTCTAAAACTGCGTTTAGGGTTCCGTTTAAGGTTTGTTTCAGGTTCGTCTAGGGTTTCGGCTAGGGTTTCGTTTGGGGCTTACGGAAGATGGTGAACTTTGTATTTTCTTAATGTTCTGGGATTCTTTGGGCGGGTGGGTTGTTGTCTAAATCTAAAACCGCTAGCTCGACTAGAAACTGCTCGACCCGGAGCTGCTGAACTCTAAACCCTAAACCCTAAACTCAAAACCCCTAAGGACCTCCGTGAGCTGGTCGTCTGGCAGGGTGTGGAGACTCCTTGGCTGGTTTTTGAGGAGGGCTTCTGGGGAGAAGATCCTGGCTTCTCCGTTTTAGGGTTTAGGGCCTGAACCCCTGATGTAGGAGCCTTAAAACAAAAAAATGGAATAGGGTTTTGGGGGGTTCCTTATCATAGTTAGAGGTCTAGTTTGGGTTTAGGGGTGTCGGCTTTAACGGGGCTTATGAAGTGGCTTAGGTTTGAAGTTTTAGGATTTAAGGCTTTCGGTTCAGGCTAGGGGTTTATTTCATAGGGTTTGGGGTTGAAGGGTTTCGAAAACCCACCAGACAACATGCGAAAAGCATAGTTACATAGGGACATCGGTACGGGGACACTATTGCTCATAATCCGTATTGAATCTGGGAGTCCACCTTAATGAAAATTGTTGCTACTTTCTCCGACCTGCTTTGTTTTACTGCTGGAAAGGAAACCTAGAGGGTTCATATGTACTACTGTTGTGGAATTTAAGTCCCCCAAACCACAAGACTGATGGTCTTGTGGAACCCATTTCCATAGTGGTACGGTTGATGATATAAATCCTGCATCACCTTAAGGACCCTAACTTACGGGAATTATGGTATATTCCTTATTATGGGTCATGCAGGATTTATATCATCAACCGTAGTGTATACTAGTAGTAGGCAAGAAGTAGACTTCAAAAGCACCCTAACAGGGATCCTCACTGGGGTCATAATACTCATAAGTCTATGAATTAACTACTTCCTAAGTCCCCCGACACTCCAAGTATAGATCCCTTATAGACCCCATTTAAAGGAACCCTTTAAAGGAATCCTTACAGATGGTATCGATCCCTTATAGATCCCCTTTAAGGAGCCCTAAACCCTAAACCCTCCAAGTATGGATCCTCTGGAAATCACTCGGAGGGTCGGAGGACTTAGTAAGTAAGCAATAAGTCGGGCAGCGCTCGGTCCCCGAGCGCTTGCGTCCTGTGTGTTCTCGGCTTGGCCGAGTCTAGCCATCTAGCTATGCGTTAGCAAAAAGCCACGATGCCCAGTGCCGCCGACCCTGCTTCATCGGACCTGGGCCGCGCGGGACCCCGCCCGGAGGCCTCTCGGAACGCGCCCAAGCTATGGCGGGCTTCAGGGCCGCCGTGGACGACCCAAGGAGGCCAGCCGGCGAGCATCATGAGCACTCGGGCGCCCGCAACCGGCGCTGTGGCGCGAGGCGAGGAATTGCAAATTTTTTGAGTGGGTTGCGGAAGCCCCCAAAGGGCGAGCATCATCAGCATCAGCGAGGTTCGGCGGAGGGCGGGTGCGTGGCCGTGCTCCAGGCTTCTACCTGCGCTGCCCGCCCGTGGGCGCAGCCCCTAGAATAGAGTTATAGGTAAGTAGAGTTCTAGGTACCCTAAAAGGCATCCTCATTGGGGTTATGGTACTTATAAGGCTTTAAAATAACTAGTTACGAAGTCCTCCGACCCTCCATTATAGAACCCTTATAGATCCCTTTAAGGATCCCTTTAAGGAGCCCTAGTTACTAAGTCCCCCGACCCTCCAAGCAGGGTCCAAGACGCCCCCAGTGCTCCACCCCGCGCGACCAGCCCATCGTCTCCTGGGCAAAGGCGGGTCGCCGAACTCGGGCTTCAGTTTTTTAGGGTTTAAAGTGTACGGTTTAAGGAGTTTAAGGTGTAGGGTTTAGGGTTTGAGGTTTAGGGTTTAGGGTTTAAGGTTTAGGCTTTAGGCTTTAGGGTTTAGGGTTTAGGGTTAAAGGTTTAGGGTGAAGGGTTTAAGTTTTTTTTTAGGGTTTAGGGCTTAGGGTTACCACAAGGTTTTGGGGTATATGGCCGTACGATTACACTGCAATTGGCTAGTAAGGCTTTTCTGATGGGGTTAAGTGTTTACATCGAGCTTCAATACAGGGGCCTGAATACTCAGACTAAGGCTTTGTGGGGGCGGGGGTATGGAGCTTTATACGATACTTACCTAGACATATTGTAGGGAACACTAGTAGGGTTTCTGGGCTAGGGTTTGGGTTTTAGGCTTGAGGCTTTGGAGAGTGGGTGTGCTTTTTTGGCTGTAGGCAGTCGCACAACACCCTGCTTGATGGCTTCTGGTCAGGGATTAAAGGTGCGATTTCTTGTGATACTTCTGTCTTAAACTAACTACTTTCTAGGTCCTCCGACAATTCAAGTAGAGCCTCTGGGCCCTTCCCTAGAAGTGGGATTCATGCACAACTGCCTTGAAACGTCCCCCAATAGGCTGGACACTTCCCAATACTTGGAACAAGCTTTGGGGGGTGCCGGTTCCTAGGCAATAAACATATGAAACATATTCAGGAGTCCTAAGGAAGAGTGTCAGCAACTATTCAGACTTCCATAATCGCATATTCGGTTTTGGGAATCGGGCTTCCCTTTAAGCCGGTAGGTCGCAACCCCGATTATCAAGAATCCCCACATCTGCGCGTAAACAAACCTAATCCCTGAATGCCTTACAGGGCTTATCATCTAAACCCTCAACCTATAGTAGAAGCCAGAAAGTTGGAACATGATTATCCTCGTGCCCTTAAGGTAAAGTATATAAGGGAATCCTCCTAAAGCCATGTTCCAACTTTCTGGCTGCTACTATAAACCCCTAAACCCTACTTTGTACAGGGCCCCTGGCCGGCCCGCCGTGGCCGCTGGCAAAAAGGTGCAGAGGCCGCGGCCTGGGCCGAGGCTGGGGCGTGGGCGGGGTTCAGGGTCTTGCGGTCTGGGGTTTAGGCCTTAAGCACTCATGCCCTTAAACCTCAACTGGGTCCTTGTTGAGGGATTTAATTTAAGTTACCATAACAAAGGAAACATATATTATACCATAGGTCTCTATTATGGTAACTTATATGGTAACTTAAACTAAATAACAAGAACTCAGTAAACCTTAAACCTCAAAGTCTCAATCACTGTCGCAGGTAGCAGCGGACAAGGCCCGCGATCGCCTTTCTCTTCAGACGGAGGACTGAAAAATGTTCCCGGTATCTGCCCCACTTGTAGCCATGATCACCCACATCTCCACGCCAAGAGTGCGATCATCAGAATATATGGGCTCATGGTCATCTCAGAGAACATGAAAGGCATGTTCGCGATGATCCAGAAGCCGCACTCCTCAGCTCTTCTCACGCGGTTGACATTCCAGCTCTGTATCAGTCTGCGCTCTTCCTCATCGAAGAACTGCATGTCGACAGAGGCCGCCGCATCGGGCAAGCTCTCCGGCAACACACGCCGCATTGGTCTGAGACACATTGTCGTAGGGAAGGGCCCACATGATTTTTTCGGGTTTAGGGTTTAGGGTTTCGGTACAGTCATGTACAGTCGGAGTCTTTCTCAGCGGATTTTTCTGGTAGATGCTCAGGAAGCATCCGACTCAGAAGCCGAGCTGCATTCAAAAAGTCTGGCTTCACTTCTTGGGCTGCGTACCTTCAGAGCCCGAACCCCTCTCATTCCGGAACCCAACTTCACCCCGAAACCGCAAGCCCTGAACCTTAAACTCAAGGCCTTGAACTTGGGACTTTCTATGGCAGCGCACCCCCGCAACCCCAAGACGTGGGTTTAGGTTTTAGGGCTTAGGGCTTTTAGGGCTTCATTACTTTGGGGTTTAGGGCTTAGGGCTTTCCGGCGTTGAGGGTGTCGGGTTTAGGCCTTTTAAGGCGTTCAGGGTTTAGGGCTTAGGGCGTTTGGGGCTTAGGGTTTACAAACGTGTCGGCCTCAGGTGGGCGGCTTGCATAAAGGCTTTCAAAGCATTTAGGGTTTAGGGTTTAGGGTTTAGGGGTTTAGGGGTTTAGGGTTTAGGGGTTTAGGGTTTAGGGTTTAGGGTTTAGGGTAATGGCTCCAGCAACTTTGGATACACTCTTTTATGACCATACATGGACTTGAAGGTTCGCGGGTACGTTTAAGCAAGCCGAGTAGTCATAAGAACTAGTAACCCCAATACAAATACGTGCATCTAGCTCCTGGGTACTTGCAATCGCGCATGTACCTTTAAACAGACCCTAAACCCTAAACCCTAAACCCTAAAACCCTAAAACGGTTTGCCTATCTTGCGCATTCACATGCAAGCCGCACTATACGTTGTCGTCCGAACCCCTAAAACTTCGACCCCACAACCCTTTTTCCTCAGAACCTTCACTTCGTGGCTACCCCAAGAAACAAGGTGTAAGTTCAGAAAATGACAACATCACAAGCATCCGAGAAGTTCAAGGACTAGGATGATCTCAAAACCGTGCAAACCTAGAAAACCCGTTATCAAGCACTTCTGAGACCGTATCAAACCCTAGAAAGCCTTATCAAACCTATAAAACCTCATAGAATCGAATGAAAAGAATCTCAGAAACCCTCCTTAAGTCAGCGAGCCTTCCGGCGACCATGTCTGCGTCTAATTTCCTGGCTCGGGTACGAGGGCCCCGCAACTCCATCGGAAAGGGGCTTCAAACCTTCTCATGGTAGGGAAACCTCGGAATAATAGTACTTTAGGGCTGTCGGGCTTCGGTGTAAAGGCTTGGCTAGTCACTGAGTTCCCTGGCCTAAAAGGTTCACCGTTTGATTTTGGCAGCATGTTATATATTATATACTTGCACCAGTTAATTAAAGGTTGCACACGGATCTACTAACTTCGGGCTCTTCCTACTTAACACCCTAAACCCTCAATTTGAGAATTTAGGGCTTCGGATAGGGTGATAAAACCCTAAACCTAAACCCTGAATATAGAGCTTGAGGTTCACTTTCTCGCCCTTGTGAGAGAGCTCAAAAAAACTTTACACGCCCGATATAAGGGTTGTTTAGGATGTAAGGGTTAGGCTGAAGGTTTTGGGTTTTGGATTTTGAGGGTTTACGTTTTCCGGAGTGGTTGCCTCGTTTGATCATATGAAAAAATACCGCACAGCTCCGATATTAAACCCTCGTCTCAACAAACTCCAGCGCGTCACTAATAAGTATGTGAGGTGAAACCAGAAGCAATAGCCTTCATTTATCTGAGCCCCTATGCGAAAATTGAAGCTCAAAAGCCGCTCAACCTTATGGAACAACTGCAGAAGCCTTAAAGAACTAGAACTGTTGTAGAACTTTTTCAGAACCCCCGCCCACCCTCGGCCCCCTCAGCCCCAAGCCCTCAACCCTGAAAAAAATCAAAAACCAAAAAAAAAAACAACAAAGGCCTGGCTGTCTCGTAGGCTACGAGGGCGCCGAGGGAATGGCCGAAGAAGGCGTACGGGAGGCCGTCGACCAATCCCGAGGTCTCGAGCAGCATAACCAGAATAGGGGTCTCTTTAGGGGTTCCGTTTCAAGGCTTCCTTTAAAAGGCTGCTTTTCAGGATCCTTTCAAGGGTTCTTTTAACAAGTTCCTATAAAGAGTTCCCTTAACGGGCTCTTTTAGAGGATTCCTTGAAAGGGTTCCTTTTGAAGGGTTCCTTTAAAGGTTCTTATGAGGGTTCGTACCAATCATGGCTCAGTATAGGCGACAAAAAATTAAACCCTCAACCCTTCCAGGGTGAGAGGGTGTTGCTGGCGACTTAGACCCCAAAACCTAAGCATATTTTTTTAGGGCAAAAGGCCTCTGATTATATCCGTGACTGGGGGGTTTTACGATTTTAGGGTATAAGGCCTCTGATTATATCCGTAACTTTGGGGTTTTAAGATTTAGGGTTGAAAGCTTCTGGTTTATGAGACTTTGGGCGGCTTATCTCGTCGATTCGGTGGCAAAATTCGTGGGTTCACCCTGGGGGTTCCAACCTAGGGGTTTAGGGTTTAGGGTTTAGGGTTTAGGGTTTTAGGGGTTTAGGGGTTTAGGGCTTTAGGGGTTTAGGGCTTTAGGGGTTTTAGGGCTTTAGGGGTTTTAGGGTTTAGGGGCTTTAGGGGTTTAGGGGTTTTAGGGCTTAGGGCTTTAGGGGTTTAGGGGTTTAGNGGGGTTTAGGGCTTTAGGGGTTTTAGGGCTTTAGGGGTTTTAGGGTTTAGGGGCTTTAGGGGTTTAGGGGTTTTAGGGCTTAGGGCTTTAGGGGTTTAGGGGTTTAGGGTTTAGGGCTTTAGGGGTTTAGGGCTTTAGGGGTTTTAGGGCTTTAGGGGTTTTAGGGTTTAGGGGCTTTAGGGTTTAGGGGTTTTAGGGCTTAGGGCTTTAGGGGTTTAGGGGTTTAGGGTTTAGGGCTTTAGGGGTTTAGGGCTTTAGGGGTTTAGGGCTTTAGGGCTTTTAGGGCTTTAGGGCTTTAGGGGTTTAGGGCTTTAGGGTTTAGGGCTTTAGGGCTTTAGGGGTTTAGGGCTTTAGGGGTTTTAGAGCTTTAGGGGTTTAGGGCTTTAGGGGTTTTAGGGCTTTAGGGCTTTAGGGGTTTAGGGCTTTAGGGGTTTTAGGGCTTTAGGGGTTTTAGGGTTTAGGGGCTTTAGGGGTTTAGGGGTTTTAGGGCTTAGGGCTTTAGGGGTTTAGGGGTTTAG
>BGNK01002836.1:0-11419 GCA_003297005.1 Symbiodinium sp. clade A Y106
TATTGCGAGTGGGCCACAGTGACCGCCAAGGAGGGGCAGTGCTCGGACTACCTGAAGCGCTTTGCAACCTGGTTGGAGGAGACCAAGCGGACTCCCCCAAAGGCCATTGCCAAGGCAAAAGTGGATTTGGGAGCCATCATCAACAAGAACAAGGAGAAGAGCAAGGACCGTGGATATCCCACGACCGGCACGGACGACCCCACGACCGGCACGGGACCGACATCGCCAGCGACAACGACGGAGCCACCGACAATGCCATCGGTGGCCGCTACCTCCTCGAACGATCCCGGCAATGTGGTACAACAGCTCGTGCAGGCGGTGACCACCCTTGCCCAGGAAGTCCAGGCCCTGAAGGACGAGAAGGACAACCGCCCGCGCAAGGCAGTGGCAAAGCCGGACGAGGAGATGATCAAGGACCAGGACGGGAGTTGAGCATGGTTGCCAGTCATGCTCTNGGAAGTCCAGGCCCTGAAGGACGAGAAGGACAACCGCCCGCGCAAGGCAGTGGCAAAGCCGGACGAGGAGATGATCAAGGACCAGGACGGGAGTTGAGCATGGTTGCCAGTCATGCTCTTGAGCATAGAGCCAACAATGTCATACCTAACATGTTTGAGGAGTTGGTAGGACAAGCTCGGCCTGAGCTCATGGAAGTGTCATGTGAGCCAGATAGCATTCTCAGTGAAACCTTCCGGACAAGGACGGGGCGAAGTGACTCCGCTCTTAGATGTGCCCTGTGGAACGGGCACGATCTGGCCAAACCTGAGGGTAGGAAGCTGGTGCTTGAACAGATTTACAGTCTCAAACCTAAGCATGTTTGGGTTTCCCTTCCTGGCCAGGCTTTCAGCTCTCTGCAACACATAAACCAGCGAACCCAGGCCCAGATACAAGACCTCAAGGCCAAGCGAGCCCTTGCCATGACAGTTTACGAAAGCACTGTGGAAATCGCAAAAACTTGTCTGCAGCTAGGGATACANCAGCTAGGGATACACTGCACCGTGGCGCTTGGGGAACGTAGTGAGGCTTGGAGGTTACCTGTGCTTCAGAAGTTGAGATTTCAGATGGGTCTGTTCACGGGGGTGGTGAAGGGATGTACTGTGGGTCTTAAGGGCTCTAATGGGCAATTGATGATGAAAGGATGGCGTGTGGTGACCACGCATGCTCGACTTGCTGAGAAACTCAACAAACCATGTAGGTGCCCCACCAACTATGAACACGCGAAGTGCGAAGGCAGCAACGCAAAAACCTCCCAAAGATACACTCCTGACCTGGCCCGAATCACCTATGAAGCTCTGTGCAGGGAAGGGGACTTCCAGGAGGTTGTTCAGGAGTGTTCGGGGTGTTCGCGTCTTCCTGAGGGATTTGGACTTGGGATGATGTGTTCGTGTGAAGATGCTGAATTTCAGAAGGGGTGTGGTTGTTGCGTCCTTCAAGGTAGGGAAGCCGAGCAGTCAATGCACAACCCCGATTCCTTCCTTTCCCAAAGCCAAGCTACTACTGTGGAACAGGAAGCCAGGCAGCTGAACCGCCAAGGCCAAAAGCCCAGCCTCGACCAACTCCATAATCTCCTCAAGCAGTGTCCCTTCCAGAACTCCGGCACCTCCCGTAGGAATCAGAACACCCCCAATGATTACCGAGTGTTTGGTACGTATGCTCATGGGAATCACTACGGTAACACCAATCGTACTAAGAGCCTTCCTGAACTGTGTCAGTTGATTAACAGCATTCTTAAGCAACACCTTCCTCCTGACATGGTATGGACTTCCTTTGCTCTGAACTCGGGCACGACCATGCCGATCCACCGGGATGTGAACAACGATGGGTCGTATCCCAACGGCAGTGTTGGGTTCGGCAACTATAAGGGGGGTGAGCTTTGGATTGAGAAGGGTGGTTTTCAGGAGGGCTATACAGGGAAGCTTTCTGAAAGGGTTGATGATTCAGGACGGGTTCTTGAAGGTGTGGAGTTGGATATCTACAAAAGGGGTGTGATCTTCTCGCCAAAAGCTTGGCATGGAACATGCAAATGGGAGGGAGAAAGATGGGTTCTTACCGCTTACGTGAGTCGAGGGTGGGAACACATTTCAACTAGAGAGCGTGAGGAACTCAAGAACCTAGGGTTTCCTGTGCCGCAGCCCAAAACCACCGGTGCTGAACAAGCTTTTGCCGCAGAGGGAGCCTCTCCTGTTGGGGCCAGCAGCAAGCATCAGGATGAGAAGATTCGTAAACAACTCTATCTCTTGCATTGTGCCACGGGCCACAGCCCCACACGACACATGATTCAAGCTCTCAAGCGACGTGGAGCCAGCCAGAGAACCCTTGAGCTGGCTGAAGCCTGTACGTGTCCTGTGTGTAGTGAACGCAAACGGCCACCGCCTAGGAACTTAGCTTCACTTGAACCACTTCCCCCAAAGCTGTACACCATTGAAGCGGACATTGGGAATTGGGTTCACCCCCAAAGTGAAGAGAGTGTGAATTTCATGCTGGTGATTGATGAGGGGTCTAGGTTTCGGTGCGCTAGGATACTCACCACCGGCGCGAAGCAATCACCGAATGCTCAAGCATGCCTGCATTATCTTCAGGAAGGATGGGTCCAGTACTTTGGGCATCCCAGATGCCTGCGCTTGGATCCGGCGGGGGCATTCCGAAGTGCTGCAGTGGAGGAGTGGTGTGACAAACACTCCATCTTCCTGGATGTAGTTCCAGGAGAGGCCCATTGGAAGATAGGTGTGGTAGAAAGCGCTGTGCAGGGAGTGAAAGAAGTGATGACTAAGCTCTGTCAATATGATCCCGAGCTCACACCGCAAGAAGCCCTGGCAGAAGCAGTGGTCACCTTCAACCACAAAGAGTTGGTGAGAGGCTACTCTCCAGCCCAACACATCTTGGGACAGGCCCCGGATGAGACCGGGAGATTCATTCCTCGAGGCAACCAGGTCCATCCAGATCTACTCATTGAAAATCCCACTGGAGAGTTTGAGAGGAGTGCCAGACGACGAGCTGAAGCAGAAAAAGCCTTGACAGACTGGACCACACAGCAGCGGTTGATGAGGGCGAAACACTCTCGGCACCGCCCTTACTACGACTACTCCCCAGGCGAGCTGGTCTACTATTGGAGGACTCAGGAATCCAATAAAGGACGACGACAACCAGGTGGNACCGCCCTTACTACGACTACTCCCCAGGCGAGCTGGTCTACTATTGGAGGACTCAGGAATCCAATAAAGGACGACGACAACCAGGTGGGAAACATGGCAGGTTCTTAGGACCCGCCAGAATCCTAGCCACAGAGACTCGCCGAAGTGAGGATGGAACAGCAAAGCCCGGAGGCTCCATCTGGTTAGTCAAGGGCCGCAATCTTTTGAAATGTGCACCGGAGCAACTCAGGCGAGCTTCTCAGCGTGAGGAGCTCCTGGAATCCCTCAGCGACCCAGGAGAACAGAGGATGTCCTGGACCTTCCACACCGTCGCGAATGAGATTGGTGGCACCCGCTACGAGGACATTTCGGATCAGCTACCCAGCATTGCAGAATGGCATCGTGCTCAGCAACCTGAGGAGGAACAGCAGCCTACCAGACACCGCCTCCGAGGCAAGCGAGCACCAGCACCTCTTCCCGACGAGGCTGAGGCCATGGACGAGGACGACACGCTCCCACACGGCAGAGGACAGAGGCATGATCGCTCTCGGTCGCGAGGCCGAGGCTCAGAGGAAGCCTTGTCAAGTAACACACCCGCCGCCTGGTGGGCAGACGTGAAGGAGCACCACTGGCCAGATCAGGGGAGTGCTTTCTGGCAGGACAAAACGTCAGCCGTTGAGATAGGGATAGACCTTCCTACTTCTCAGCGGGGCCGAGACAAGGCCCTGCGAGACCTTGGGACCTACTTTGTAGGGAGCTTGAAGCGTCGCGCTGTGGAGCTGTCTGAGCGAAAGATGTCTCCGGAGGAGCGGGAGGCGTTTGGTGGAGCTAAGGCGATTGAGGTTAAGAACTTTGTGGCCTCCAAAGCCTTCGAAGTCCTTCCCGAAGCCCTCCGCCCTGACAAAAGCCAAGCCATAGGCATGAGATGGATCCTGACGTGGAAACTCCGGGAGGATGGCACTCGAAAACCTAAGGCTCGCGCGGTATTGTTAGGCTACCAAGACGAGGCCTACGAACATCGAGCAACCACTTCCCCAGTCATGTCACGACAGACCCGACAAATGCTGCTCCAACTCACCGCCTGGAAGCGATGGAGGGTTCAGAAAGGCGATGTGACAGGGGCTTTCCTCCAAAGCCGTCAATACCCCGATACTCTCTACTGCATTCCCTGCCCTGAGATTTGTGCTGCACTCGGCATCCCCAGCGATAGTGTTACCAAAGTGAAGCGAGCTTGTTATGGCCTTGTAGATGCTCCTCTGGAGTGGTACAGGTCAGTGGACACTTTCCTTCAGAGTTTAGGGTTCTCTAAGTTGTGGTCTGATCCCTGTTGTTGGGTTCTCAGGGTTAATGGGGTGTTGAGGGGGGCCATCAGCGGTCACGTGGACGATTTCCTTTTCTGTGGGAAGCAAGGGGATCCTCTTTGGGAAGCCAAACTCCAAGCCATCAGAGATCATTTCAAGTGGGGGGACTGGGAAGAGGGACGCTTCACTCAGTGTGGTGTTGTTGTTGAACAGAAACCTGACGGGTTCGAGCTCTCCCAACCTTCTTACCTTGATAACCTGCAAGAGATNGAGGGACGCTTCACTCAGTGTGGTGTTGTTGTTGAACAGAAACCTGACGGGTTCGAGCTCTCCCAACCTTCTTACCTTGATAACCTGCAAGAGATTGGAGTGAACGCTAGTCGTAGGAAGAACCTCACCCAAAGCACCACAGACAAGGAGAAGACACAGTTGCGAGCCTTGCTAGGAGGAATCAGCTGGCACGCCCAGCAAGTCGCTCCGTACCTCGCTGCGGAAGTGAGTCTGCTCCTANTTGCGAGCCTTGCTAGGAGGAATCAGCTGGCACGCCCAGCAAGTCGCTCCGTACCTCGCTGCGGAAGTGAGTCTGCTCCTATCCGAGGTATCTCGCAGCACCGTCGACACCGTCGTGAAATCCAACATTCTCCTGGCCACTGCCAAGGCGAAGCAGAACTACAAGATGAAGATCCACGCCTTCAAGGAGAGTGATGATCTCACCATGGTGATGTGGGTGGACGCGGCCAACGGAAACCGCGTAGACGGGGGTTCAACCCAGGGCCTCTTCATGGGCATGGCTCCAAAGACCATCCTCAGCGGCTCCGTGACGGGAGTCTCGCCACTGGCATGGCACTCGCAGAAGATAGACCGCACGTGCCGATCACCTGGATCGGCAGAGGCACAAGCAGCTGTCAACGGTGAGGACTGCCTCTACTACGGCAGGTACGAATGGAGCGAACTCCTCCATGGCCGAGGAGACCTACGAGATCCAGACTCCCTTGTCTCAAAAACCGGAGGATGTGTTGTGACCGACAGCCGCAACGTCTACGACCGCCTGGTGACGGAGGTCATGGTGGTCAAGGGGGCAGAAAAGAGGACTAGTCTGGAGCTCCTCTCCATCAAGGAGTCCCAGGTCAACACCCAGGTGCAGCTTCGCTGGGTCCACAGTGAGGCTCAATTAGCCAACAGCCTCACAAAACAGGGAGGCAGCCGCGAGTACGAACTCTACTACAAGATGGGACACCAATGGCGACTGGTGGAAGATGAGGCAATGATGTCCGCCAAGCGCCGCAAGGAAAAGGGGCTTGAACCCCTGGAGCAGAAGGACCACTCCAGTGTAACTTCAGGGGATGGGAATAACAATTCCGAAGAGTGATTCACACAAATCCCAGAGCCAGAAGAGCTCTGACATTTCCAAGCAGCTGGGGAAGTTGCTCTAGTTTCTAGGAGGGGAAGGGGGCATGCAAGTGAAACTTGTGTCCCTCTCTCCCTACAGCCTTTGCCTGCAGGAAATCGCGACTACTGCAGCTGGAAGGAGGATCAAAAAGGCTCTTCAAGGTGGGAGCCTGGGGTAGGTCGCTCTGCCTTAGTCCGAGCCATAGCAGCCCTGGAATATCACCTGAGCCTTCCTCTGGAGCAAGACCCAAGTGCTACACCATCTGCTACCACTTGCAGGGTTTATAGGGTTTAGGCCGCAAAACCCTAAACCCTAAACTAGGTAGGGCTTTGGGGCCTTTTATATTTTCCCTCATTGGGCTTAAGAGGATCTTATTGACTATTTTTTGTTCAAAGGTTTCAAAAACGCCCCACCTAGTAAACCCTTGAAGCCTTAAAGCCGTAAACCCCTAAACCCTAAGCCCTAAACCCCTAAACCCTAAACCCTAAACCCTAAACCTGAAGGCCCTAAAGCCTTAAACCCCGAAACCTGACGGCCCCAAAGCCTTCCAAGGGGCCCCTTAATTAAGGAATATACCCTTATAATCATAAAATAGGATCCCTTATATGATTTAAGGCATATTCCTTAATTAAGGGGTTTTGGAGGCTCTGGGTCCCACAACTTTGTCATAGTTGGGGTAACATTTTACATTTTTATGGGGTACTTAAACCCAATCAGGCAGGGATGTACGTTTTTAATCCTATCCCAACCATGAACTGGACAATCCCATAAAAGAAAGGATTCTTGGCGTTCTTCTGGTTGGCTCTTAGGACTTCAACTTTTTGGGTTTCTATACGAACCATAATAAGCAGGCGAAAAGTTTAACTTTTAGGAGGGGTTCAGAAGTCAGCCAAGGATTGGTGGGGAGGTGAAGGAGTGGAAGGGTGCCTGCACTGACGTCCTGTCACCTGTGTACTGCACGGAGACTGGAAAGCGCATCCTTATTGGCAGACAGGCCGGGTTTGGCGTTTCCGGGAGAGACTCCAATACCCCTTAATCAAGGAATATACTTTAACTTATAATTATAGTTTATGGTATATGCCTTAATTAAGGGGTTTTGGAGTCTCTGGGTGTTTGGTTTAAGGTTGTTCGGCATTTCCAGGCAGCTTAGGAGGGATGAGCTAGCTCGCCTCCAAAAGACTTCTCCTAAAGTCTAGACTCTACTTGGAGGGTCGGGGGACTTAGTAACTGGTTATTTTAGGGACTTATAAGTACCATAACCCCAATTAGGGTCCCGTTTAGGGTACTTATAAGTCTACTTACTTCTACTTACTAAGTCCCCCGACCCTCCAAGTAAGGGGTGCGGAACCTTAAACCCTAAACCCTAAACCTCTGGGTTCCAGGCCACGCTGACCCCCAAGGAGGCGGTTCAGGCCGTGGAGGCCGCATCGAAGGCCTGGGCGCGAGGACGTCCTGGTGGAGTGAGTTTAGGGTTTAGGGTTTATGAGTTATAGGATTTCCGAAAAGAGTTCAGGGTTTAGGGGTTAGGGTTTCGGGTCTAGGGTTTAGGGGTTAGGGTTTAGGTTCATAGGGTTACCAGTTTGGGTTTAGGGTTACTTATGAAGATTTAGTGTAGGGGCCTTGCTAATTAGAGTTATAGCGGTTTCCGAAAATAGCGGACCCTAATCATTTTAATATAGTGCCCTAAATAGTAGGACCCTTATTATAGCGACCCCCAAATGAGGTACCCCTAATTTTCGGAAGCTCCCATACGGTTTAGGTTCATGGGGTTACCACGTTTTAGGGTCTAGGGGTCTAGGGCTTAGGGTTTTGGGGGCCACCTAGAAGGGTTAGTATTGAGGGTTGCTTCATGCGTTCTGCAAGTCTAGAAGGGTCCGTAGAAGGTCACCAAGGGTTTCCGAACGAGGTCCCCTCAGACAGGCCCTTAAACCTGAACTAAGGATTATGCTTTAAATTGTCCGGGGCTTAGGATTCTGATGTAATGTTAATTCCCCAAATTATCGGGTCTTGGGCAGGATTTTAGGATTCTGATTTAATGTTAATTCCTCAATTAGCGGGTCTTGGGCTCTCTGGGAAGAGGGTTCTAGGGTGGTTGCCGAGATTCACAGGTTTAGGGTTTAGGGTTTAGGGTTTAGGGATTCTACAGTGTCTTTTAGAGTTCCGCTTTTCTTCGCCGACGAGTTTAGTTGTGGAAGGTTTCTCGGCTTTACGCCCGTTTGGTGTTTCGAGCTAGGCGTAAGTTTTGGTTGTGGCGTTCATGGTTTATGGGCTGGATATGTTAAGGGTTTGGGCTTTGGGTGGGCCGCCAGCTCTTCTTTATAGGGTTGTACTTACCGTGCTGTTGGTAGGGCTTTGAGAAGGCTTGTCTACCTGTGCTTAGGGGTCTCCCGCCGCAGCAGGAGTATACGCTTTTAGTATTACCGGAACCCACTAAGAGTAGCCATTAGAGGGCCGAACCTCCCCCCTAAACCCGAAACCACCCTAAACCCTAAACCCTAAACCCTAAACCCTAACCCCCCTAAACCCCTAGCCCTTAAAGAGGTAGAGAGATTCCCCGATCCCGAAAAAAGGACGGGGGGTTTGGCCTCGGAAGACGCCGCTGCAGCGCGCCGAGGCTGTCTGAAAGTTTAGGGTTCCTTTGTCATTTTCTTATTGGCTGTAAACTAAACTTTTCAACTTTTGGGGTTCTTATAAGGTAGTGGATTCTGAAAGTTTCAACTTTTATTCCCTTGCGCTTTGGGCCAGTGAGTTTTAAGGGTACCTTTTAGGGTTTAGAGTTAAGGGTTCCGTTTAACGTTTTTTTAGGGTTCCTTTAAAAGAGCTCCTTTTTACGGGTGCTGAAGGGTGTAGGGTTTAAGGATTAGAGGGATACTGGTAAGGCTTGGAGTTTAAAGAGGCTTTTCTTCTAGGGTACATCGTGGTTCGGGAGTTTGTACAAGCAGGGGCTTTCGGAATATCAAGGGCAATTAAGGGTCATCCGGATATATTTAGGGGTTGTCCGTGGGACTAAGCCGCAACAGAATCTACATCTTTACCGAGTCTGGGTCTCGAACCCCAGGAGACGGCTCCGTAGACCCTACCTTAACCCTGAATGGGGTTCCTTATTGTGACTTCCTTAGATCAGTCCTTAGAAAGGTAGGTCATTCCGGGTTAAGGTAGACCCTAAACCCGTACTGCAGCACCTGTGTTTGGAGTATTGCACATACGTCTGAACCTTGGACCCTGCCATGCGAGTTTGGGGTTGAGCATTTAGGTGGTAGCCCAGAGAGCCCAATACCCCTTCATTAAGGAATATTCCTTAAATTACAAAGGCCTTAATACTATGGTTTAAGGTATTTCCTTAATTGAGTTCTCTGGGAGAGTATAGGGCTCAGGGATAGGTCTATGGCTGAGGGTTTAGGGCTTAGGGCTATAGTGGTTTTCACTTCGGGGCTGTAGGCGAGCATACCGAGTTCAGAGCTCAGGGCCCGATAAGCCCGAAACCCTAAACTCCCAAAACCTAAACCCGTAAACCCTAAACCCTAAACCCCTGAACCCCGAATTACACCACTAAATCCCTAAACCCTAAGCCCCAAAACCCCGTGCCAGGCCGTGGAGAAGTTGGTAGAACGACTGCGATCACGCCGCGAAGAGATCGTGGCTGCCTTGCAGTGGGAGATCTGCAAGAACGACGGGGACGCTGCCAAGGAGACCCGCCTTGAAACCTGAGTTCCTTCCTTATGGGCGAAATACTGGGTTCTTGTTAAGGGATTTGATTTAAGTTACCATAAGAAGTAAAGGAATTTTTTATTTACTAAAGATCCCTACCATGGTAACTTAAATTAAATCCCTTAATAAGAACCCAGCAAAAGGTTTCAGAGTTGAAACACCATCTCATAATAAAATGGGCATAAGCCACCTACTTATGCGGGTCATGTGGTCCCCAAGGTATTTACGGTTTTAGTTTTAAGTTTCCACTCCAAAGCAACCACAAATTATTGAGTTTAGATGCATCTTATGGTAGCAGAATTAATCAACGGTCAGGACTTAGAAACCCTAAACCCTAAACCCTAATTTAAGGCTTAGGCGCCCCGTCGGCTTGAACCTGCATGTACCAACGGTCCGGTTCTGAAGTCTCGCAACCTGAGCCCTGGTCTGGAAACCTTGAAGGGCACCCCCCCAGAGCCTCGAAGGGGCCCCTTAATTAAGGAATATACCCTTTAAAACGGTTCCTTAAAGGGATCTACAAGGGTTCTATAAGGGAACTAAGGAATATACCTTAAACCATATTAGGGATCCTTCTGTAATTTTAAGGTATATAGTCCTTGATTAAGGGGTATTGGAGGCTCTGGGAACCCCCAAGCTTTCAAATGCTGTGTTGTGGGAGGAGTTTGACCTTAAATACAACCGAATCCCTACAGTGCCCTGAGAGACGCTATTAAAGGAATCTCGAAGGAACCGTACCCTAAGGGTTTAGGGTTTAGAGTTTAGGGTTTAAAGGAATCCGGAACCCTTGAAGGAACCCTCAGGGAACCCTACGAGGAACCGGGAATTTTCAAACGCTATGGGAGGAGTTCGATCGCACCATGGACTTCATCGCTTCGCTAGTCTCTGCCGTGAAGGAGGCGGAAGCAAGCTCAAGCAAACTGGTCTGCCAGGAGCTTTCTTCACGGTTTAAGTTTAGGGTTTAGGGTTTCGGGTTTAGGGTTTAGGGTTTAGGGGTGCGAGATGGAGTTTGGAGCTTATTGACCTTCCAAAAAGCCAGTACCAGGGTTTTGTAGGGTTGTATTGGGAGGAGAGTTGTACCAGAAGGGATTTGAGAAGGGATTTTGTCAGGGGTCTGAATTAAAAGAGTATTATATGGCTGTAGTGTGTTTCAAGAGGTTCCCCAAACCCCTCACCTAAAAAACCCTAAACCCCTCACCCCGATCCTGAAGCCCTCAATCCTGTAGTGCGAAGTCGTAAAACCCTGGCAGTCCTAGACGACATTCCCATGAAGCTCCAAATCCTTCAGTTTCCGTAAGGCAGCTGCATAAACAAGCTTAAAGTTTGAGTCTTGAATCCAAACCCAGCAGCTCAAAGAGGAGGGTGTGCATGCTTCGCTCAAGCGGTCTCCCATCGGTGTGATGATGAATCTGGGGCCGTCGTGGCTCGGCGTTTTCTTTTCTTGACGTTCAACAGGGACGGTACTAAGAAAGGCCATAGAAGCCTTAATCCTTGATACTACTATGAACTTAGGGCTTCCTTTTATACATGTACTTACTTACTTCTAGTAGTGTATACCCCAACACCCTATTCTAACTAGCATGGCCCCCGTCTTATCAATCTCTCCTATTCTGTGCCAGAGGGGGTTTGGAGAATCCAGCATGTAGTAACTACTTTTAACACGCCGAAACTCTTTGCCCCAAAGAAGCACCTAACCATAAACTGCTGAAACCTACCCCTTGCAGGGATCCTTGAACATGGCTGTTTAATATCGGTACGGTGTGGTACTGCCTTGCTGCGGTATGTTGCGGTATGTATTGCGCGGTATTGCGGGCTGACGGTTCGGTACGCCCAAGCCACCGCCACCCCCTCCACCACCCCTCCACCCCTCACCCCTCCACCACCCCTCCACCCTC